>JAQFZM010003254.1:0-11459 GCA_034695785.1 Galumna obvia
TTAAATTCTTAATAAAACCAAATAAAATAGAAGACAATTAAAGCACAAAAAATACAAATTTTTATTCTTTTCTTTTTTAATAATTAATTAAATATTTCGACTCTAAAAGAACAGATTAGGAACAAAAAAGGAACTAAAATGAGAACTAAACTAATTATAAGAAAAAGCCCTTTTATAACCTAGGCAAAAAATCAAGGGTTCAATTAAATCAACCAATAAGAGATCATTATTACAATTATACTCTTGGTCGTTTGATATGAGCAATAGTTCAGACTTTAAAATAGTTTTTTCATGAGTCGATTGAATTACAAAAAAGTGAGTAATAATTATAATGACTTAAAGTCTATTCAAAATATTTTAAACTATTTTTAACTAATTTTTAAGTAATAATAAAAAACAATGAATTTAAAGGACATTAAAACTAATTATAAGACGAATAGATTATTGAAATTATTATAAAAGCATTTATGAAAACAAATAATTAAGAAAATGTTAAGAAAAACTATTTATGTGTCCTTTAATTAATTAGTCTATGAGTTGTTGTTATTCGACTCATCAGTAGAGCTGTCCATTAGTCCATTTAACTGTTGAATCGGTTCGTTTTGATCGTTGTCTGAGTTATGGTTCGACTCATTATTTGAGTCATTATTATTGTTGTCGTATGAGTCCGGAGGTGAGTCGGTTTCCCAACCAAAATATCCTCTGATTACACCATTTGTTGTATAATCAGTCCAGTCCTCTGATATGGGCGGCTGAGGGACGGCTTCGGGTACCGGGTCTTGTACAGGCACTACTGCAATCCCCCCACCATGGCCAGAGTCGTCCACGATCTCTGATTCAAAAACCAATGGACCAAAGAAAGAATCCAATTCTTCTTGAGTTATTTGATGGCCATTTGAAGAGTTATCGGCGGTTGTATTGATGGGTAAGTCGTCTGTGTTGACAATCGGAGCATTGAAGTACTGTTCATATTCTGGTTTTTGTTCCAATTGTTGTTTATTCTCTTCAATTGGCTCTTGAATTTCAATCAATGATTTAATGGATTTGACGCCTGTTTCTTTTAGTGTTTGTTCTTCAGTTGTGGTCAACTGTTCTTCATTTGCTGATAGTTCTTCAGTTGACTTATAAAAGACCATTTTCTTAATGAACTTCGGGAAGTAATGATGATATGATTGACTATAAAATAGTTTAAACAATTTCTAGTCGCTCTCGAGTTGTTGGTCGTACTGAGGATTAGTAATGAGCATTAGTTCGACTTCTTCAACAGTCATCGGTTGGTCTCCCATTATTTCAGACGCCATTCGTCTTATCTTTTCAAGACGTTTGAGTGTAGTTTTTACCCGAAGGACTTCTGTATTTCCATCGACTTCTGTTGGGGCGACTGTTTGTTGTTCTTGAGTTTGTTTACTCATTTCAGTAATAATATAAGTATTGAATAAAAGGCCAGATTCTATTACACGATCGGTTAATCGATCCCAAGTGCTCTGAAGTTCTTCATCAACAATAGCAGAGTGGAGAAGATAGTCTTCTATTTCTTTGAGGGTCTTATATTCAACAGTTATTAGTTCATAACAAACTCTAATTAAACTTTTTATTTGTTTCTCTCTTTTCTTTTCCTCTGACCCTTGGGTTGACTTTTTTTCCTTTTTAGGTTGTCTTTGGATCGGGAACTGGATTTGATTAATATCTTCCGATGATTGTGTTTGAATGGCCGGTTCTTGAGGTTGTGTTGAGACCTCTCCTTCGAGTAAAGGCATATATGAATAGTCGGCCACTTCTTCGTCTTCTGTTTGTGTGGAATTGTCTTTATAAGACTCACCGAAGAACTGATTAATGAGATCTGAGTCTTGTGATGTGCCGTCAATGAGTTCCTGGCCTATGGCCTGAAGGAGAGTTAATGGCAGGTCTTTATTGTGCGCCTTACGTTTAATGCGCTCTTCTTTTAACATATGAAAGGCGTCTCTATAATGAGCGCTAGTGGCCATATGTCTTTTGATAGTCTCTTTTGCCAGATTCCTCTGGAGTTCAAACTCAAGACGATTTGAGTGCAAAGTAGGGGTCATGTCAACGCCCAATAGTTTCAATTTAAATGCGATTTTAGTATTAGTTTTTATTTTATTCTTTATTGGATCAAAGGCCTGATTATTGAAGCGCTCGGGTATTATGCAAAGGACCGAATTTTCTTTTAAAGAGCACTCATCGATAGTCTTCGAGAGAAAAGTGAACTCACCAGACGAACCCTTATAACATTTGGACATTTTGTGGTGAATGGCCTCAAAGGAGAAGAGTTGGAAGCGGCCTCTATCAAGTCCTGTGAGATCAGTGATTCTTCTACCGAATGAATGGACGAATTCACTCTTTTGGCGATAAATAGTCTCGAATTGATGGGTCTCCGAGTTATAGACGTGAACGTACTGTAGATGTGCCGGTTCTTCGATACGAGTCGGCTCATTAGAAGTGGCATAAACTATAAGATCTTCTTTTGGTGGTTCTTTCTTGAGGTGAGCAACAGTGGCGTAGATCATCGCCGAACATCTGTCCGACTCCGCCTGTTGTAGGGATCCTTGAGTTCGCTCTTTGCGATGTTTATTACCGAAGCCTTCAGTATTGGCGACCATATCATTAAAGTCGGCTGTGGTTTGAATACCAGTGAAGCAGTCGTTTGCGAGGAATGGCAGTCGACTGTGTTCTTGAATGGCCTTCAATTCAGAAGACAATCGATTACTCTTTTGTGTCAATTGAAGTTTGTCTTGTTTTAGGCCATTGATTCGCTGATGGCTTCGCTCCAGAAGTTCATCGATATATTTTACTTTAGTCTCCAATTTCTTGACCTTTTCTTCGAGACAATTGACATCAGATGAATGCAGTTCTTCTTCTTTTTCGAGTCTTCTTTTCAACTCTTGATAACAATCATATCCGTCATCAATGGGAAGAGTCTTTTTCTCCAATTCGTCGGTAAGTCTTTGAACTTCTTGTAATAATAGGCCATAATTTTCTTTTATTTTGTCCATTAGTTCTTCTGATATCAATATTTGGCCATCATTTGATTGGAAACACTCAATAATGGCATGAGTTTGTGCCCAAAGAGTGACCTTTTCTTCAGTCAGTCCTTTGATTTTCTCCAAAAGTTCTTTTACCGTTTGTTGAGTCGATGGTATATTCGGTGTGTCGTCGTTTGCACTCATTGCTGGTAATAAGACGACTGATTATTAATAAAAGTAATTAATTGTCACTAAAAAGTGGATCAAATGATGAAAACAATTGACAATCGATTGATATTTCACTTCAAAAACAGACGAGAATTGAAGAACTTTTTATTACAGTTTATTATAAGTGACGCAAAAATTATTCTATTGGACGAATGCTATTACGTATAGTCGCCTCTGATTGGCTGTTACCAAGCGGTTACCAAGGCTTATTGATGTTGTTATGTGCGGCACATGTGTTTGTGTTTACTATTTATGTGACAGTTTTATAGACTTGTTATTTTTTAGACAACTTTTTATAATTGGTTTTTAGAGATCTTTTTAGGAACAAATTTATAAATCATTTTTATGAGACAATTATTACTAAAAAAAGTACTTAAAAACGGATCTAACACTTCAAAATAGGTATTAATAATTAATCAATAAGTCCTTCAAATCACAGGTAAGTCTCTGAGCAAAAGAAATACTAATAAATTAATGTCTTTTTTGATGTTTTCAGTCGCCGACTCTTTGAGCGCTTATTTATTATTTGTGTCTCTTTTATTTAAGGTCCCGGACGAGGACCATAGGCCCCAAATAAGATCGTCACCTTATCTGAGGCCGAACAATACAAACAAAAACAAATAACAAAAACAAAAGACAAAACAAAAATAAAGGACTAATGAATGAAACACTTAAATGAAAACAAAGATCTTTCGCTCAAAATAAGAGTAATTTTATTAATAGTCGGCGACTTTGTGGTAGTTTTACGTCATTCCGGACGTACCCTATTTAGACGCCTTTGACCAGAGACTCATCTGTGACCTCAGGCCAAGGATTACGGAAAACCGGATGTTCTGGTAAATGGTGCTCATAATGAGAGCTATTATAATGATCTAGATCTTTTTTATGTACAAATGCCTTATTGTCTTTTCCTTTTCTAGTTTTGATTTTAATTAAATAGACATTTGGGTCATATCTATGGGTTCTTAAGACACGATACGGGCCGTAATGAATGACATGTGAGCACTCGTCAAGACCATCACAAGAGGGGTCCCTAACCATCACTCGATCACCTCTTTTAAAGGATTTTTTAGTGTTCATAATAAAGCGGTTATCAGTGGGCACTTCACAATCACTTTCAGTCACTGTTGTTGACAACTCTGTGTCAGAGGACTTATATTCAGTTAAACACTCGTCTATTGGTATTATAGGTCTTTGAGGTATTTCATTATATAAGTAAACATTTTCTTTATTTAACCAACAGATGTGCTTTGATTGGTCGTCTTGTTTAATAGCGACCATTCCTGGAACATCGTCCCGAACGCACACATAAGGACCCCATAACTCACGGCCTCTTTGGACAACTATTTCTGAACCGTTGATTATATTTTGACGAATTACAGGTACTTGACTTTCATCGTCAGTGTCTTTGTCTGACGTATTGGTTAACTGATTTTCATTTTTTTCATTCTCAGAGTCTTCAAAGTAATTGTGGTCATATATTTCGGTCGACTCTTCTTCACTGTCAACAGGTGGGGACACTGAGCATTGAATGGCCTCTTCATTCAGTTCGTCTTCTCGTTCATTATATTGCTTAAGACGACTGATATGAACCAATTGTGTTTCTATTGGAGGGTTAAGCGAAACGACTTTATATACAGTTCCGATTGCTTCTAAAACAAGATATGGACCCTTCCATGGGAACTTTATTTTAGCGCCCTTTGATTTCTTGACGTTCGGGTATTTTATCATTACTTTGGAGCCGACATCGAAACTACCAATTCGTTTTTCATCGGTGAGTCGAATGATTCTTTGTTCTTGTTGTTTTTTAATGCTCTTTTTAATTTCTTCTCTAATATTAATTAGTTTTTCGACCCTTTCATCTCTGGTGGTCTTTTCAACTTCATATGTGGCGCCTAGTAAATAACCGTCGAATGGTATTCGAGCCTCCATTCCGGTCAACAAAAAATGGGGCGATTTATCAGTAACTTTATGAGGTGTCGTATTATAAGAGAAGACAATATACGGTAAATATTCGTCCCATTCATGATCTTTTTGACAATAAATGGCCAAACAATTACCCAAATATTTGTTATAATTTTCAGTAATTCCGTTCGCTTGTGGAGTAAAGGCCGGCGTCGTATGATGTCTGATGTTATAGAATTCATAAAAGTCTTCACAATAATCGGAACATAAATTAGTTCCTCGATCTGTTAACAGGACTTTTGGTGGCCCGAAACGAAAGATAACTTCTCTTAAAAGTGCGTCTAATATAGTGAAATCGACGGCTTTTTTGATTGGATACGCCACTGAATATTTGGTTAAAGTGTCGTTCATTGTGACAATAAATCTATGGCCCTTTTTGTTCGAGGAAGTGGGCCGACCAAATCAAGTGACACTATTTCAAAAGGATTTTGACCAACGGTTATGACTCGCGGCTGACCTCTAAATGTTCGTATATTTTGTTTTTTCGACTGACAGTAGTGACACGTTTTGACGTGTTTTGCTATTTGTTCGTACATTTTTGGCCAATAATATTTAAGGGCTATTTTTACGTAGGTTCGGTCTCTGCCCATATGACCGCCATATACTGAGTCATGATAGGCCTCGATTACATATGGCCTAACCTTTTTCGGGACACATAAACGATATTCAGCGCCTTTTGCAAACGGCGAATGATATAATAAGTCATTAATAATGACCCAGGTCTTTTCTCGCTTTTTCCGTTCGGTGACACCAAGGTATGGACTTTTCATTATTTTTATAATGTCTTTAAAGTCTTCGTCTTTTGATTGTTCTTCTTTTAGGTCTATTTCCATCTGTTCATGGATTTTCTTTTTGACAATTTCTTCGATATATTTATTATTAATATCTGAAGTCAAGGACTCAACCAATTTTGCTCGACTTCTGGTCAAGACTTTTAGTGATTTAATAGACGTATAATTGAAGTCCATTTCGTCGGCCACTGCACAACGAGATAAGGCATCTGGTGCTGAATGAGTGGACCCTTTTTTATATACAACGTCGAAGTCATAGTCCTTCAAACGCCATGACCACCGTGCGAGTCTCCCATTAGGACTCTCGCGTTTCATAAGATGGCATATCGAGTGATGATCTGTGACAACAGTGAATTTTCGAAGATGTAAATAGGGCCTTAATTTTTCAATGGAGTGAAGGACGGCCAACATTTCTTTTTGAGTGACTGAATAATTTCTTTCGGCGTCTGTGAAAGTCTTACTGACACAACAGACGAATCCATCCAAAGTGCCGTCTAAATTGTATTGAACCAGAATACCAGCTAATGCAACATCACTGGCATCTGTATGAACTTCATGTCGTTTGTTGATGTCAAAATGAGTTAGACATGGACTCGAAAGAAGACCTTCTTTTAGCCAATTAAAGGCCTTTTGTTGTTCGTCCCCCCAAACAAATACGGCGTCTTTTTTCAAGAGTTTAGTTAATGGTTGGGCTTTTGTTGAGTAGTCATAAAAGAATTTTCGGAAAAATCCAGTAAAACCGAGAAAGCGTTGAATCTCTTTTTTGTTCTTTGGCTCAGAATATTTATGGATGGCCTGCACTCTCTCCGGGTCGGGTCGAATGTACTTTTCATCGACAATAAACCCCAGGTATTTAACCTTTGTTTTTCCAAATTGACATTTTTTTGGATTTAATTTGACATTAAATTCTTTTAGGCGATTGAATACAGCCCTTAAACGGTCTAATTGTTGAGAAAACCCTTTCGACATAACAATGATGTCATCGACGTATATATAACATATTTGACGATTTTCTTTGGAAAAGATCCTTGACATAATTCTGCAGCATACGCTGGGACTATTTTTAAGGCCAAAGGGCATCCGAATAAATTGAAATAAGCCTAAGTGTGTAATAAAGGCCGTTTTGGGTCGACTTAAAGAATCCAATAAAACGTGCCAGAACATATTGGCACAATCGAGGACCGAAAAATGACTATAGCCGCCTCCAAGACAGTCAAGACCATCCTGTAAGCTATCCATAGGATAATTGTCCCGGACCGTGACGTCATTGACCTTCTGATAGTCAACACAAAACCTTCTATCGCCGTCTGATTTCATAGGTAGGACAGGGGGTGATGACCAAGGTGAATTGCTTGGCTCTATGACTCCCTGCTCTAACATTTTTTGAACTTTTTCTTCAACGATGTCTTTTTCTTTAAAAGATATTCGACGATAAGGGACTTGTATTGGTTTGGCGTCTGCAGTATCGATGGTATGTATGTAAAAGTTAGGGTCGATTGTGCCGATTGAATCGCCCGGAAAATAAAACTGTTCTCTAAATTCACATAAAAGGTCTTCTAATTCTTTTCTTTCTTCGATTGACAGGTTATCACCAATTGTGAAGTGACTCAAGTATTGGTCTCTGTCTTCATTTGGGTCGACTATTTTGTTATTATTGACTATTCCTAAATCGATCTCTGATTGTGAAGAGTCGTCTATGTCTTGATTTTGTCGCTTAACTATCATTGACTTTAATTTGATATAATTGGCGACTGATTCGGTTCGGCCCTTAATTCTAATTGTTTTTAATCGTTCTTCTGTTTGTTTATAGATTTGTTCGGCCTTTTCTTTTTGGACGACTGCACTTGTTTTCATTGCAAACACAATGGCTGCCCCTGGTCTTATTTTGACCTTTTCAAGAGTGACGTTTTCGATAGTGACGTCTAACTCATTAGTCGTTAGTTCAACAGTGAATGAGCCAATGCGTACACAAGAGAATCGATAATTTTGTTGGACTAAATATTTGCCCGGGCCTTTAAAGTTCTCAAATTTGACCTTGCAAGTAATGGACCCAAAGGGAAAGATTGTTATTTCGTCAAATATAAAGCCCATCATTAGATCTGTTTCTGGTGCTAAAGGTCTCATTATATGATATATTTCTCTATTTGGGTCTTCTTCGGCCGGGTCTCCCTCTTCTTCAGTGTCCGACTCATTGTCGACTAATTCTTTCGGGCGACTGTTTGTGCAATATTTAGTGAAGGCCAGTTCTTGGTAAGACATTTTAGTTATTGGTTTGTATTTAGCCTTTTGTCTATATATTTCATTTGATTTTTCTAAAAGTTCCAAATAGTTCGGGTCGTCTCCCATCGCAATATGTCTCAATGGATACAAGACATGAATATTGGCCTTCTTTTTGAAATCGGAAGATAATATAACGGTCGGTTCGAGGTTTTGAACGATAATCATATCCTCTAATATTTCCTTTCCATTCAATTGTACAGGAACTTCTTCGACGACTTCTTTGGGAACAAAAGTCGAATTATCAAACATGAGGCATTCGCCACCTCTCCATGGGCGCCTCTTGCACTTAATTGTCCGTGCAAAATCTGCATTTATAGCAGACCATTGAGTCCCTGAGTCGGCCATTGTATGGATGGTCTTTCTGTGGACCACAATCTTTAACATTGGAGACGGCGATCGTTCATCAAAAATATCGGGCGACTTAATCGGGACATCAGGACTTGTTGTCCATCCTTCGAGTAGTCTATTGGGTGATGGCGGGTCATAATTGCCATGAATTTCTTCTTCAGTTTCTGAATCGACTACTGTTTTGATAAAAGTCGTGGGACTATTGATGACTATTATTTGACTCTTATTTGGCTCTTCATTTGACATTAATTGGTTCGTATTATTTGTGGTCTCTTGTATTTCAGTATCCATCGAAATTGTAATTATATTGTCTTCAATTAATTCATTAATATTCCCTTCATTTTCTATAGATTTAGGGATGGTTTCAGACGACTCTATTAGTGGCTCGAAGTCGACTTTTTCTTCAAGTCCTTGTATTTGATTGATTGTAGCGGACGATTCTTCAGGTATAACTTTTTTTGTTAAATCAATTTTAATTATTTCGATAGTTTCAGGAGTCGTTCGTTCGTGAGTCGGCCCAACTGTTTTGAGAGCTGTTTCAGTTTTATTGGTTAAATACGCCATTATTTCGGCAATCGTCTTCTCATTCGACTTTTGAATTTCTTTCGGGTCTATTGTTATTCTTGGTTCGACTTTTCGTTTCTTATTTCTGAAACTATTGAATCGACTTCTTGGTACATATTGCGTGCCCATAAAGACCTGTCTATTTTCGTTAATCTTTTGTTGTTCTCTAGGCATCGGACAGTCGCCTAAGAAGTGCTCGTTTGAACCACAATTGTAACATTGATAACCGACGGGGTTTCGTCTTTGGCCCGTTTGTTGGATCTGTGGCTGTATTGAAGTCATATCAACTATAGGGGGACCCAATGGCAGGCCTTGTTGTGGTATATAAGTCGCCTGTGGTGGTATGCGAGGGGCTGGACGTCTGTCAAAACCTCGGCCATAATTTTGTGATGGCCTTTGAGTTGTGTTCCAAGTATTTGAGAGGCTTTGGGGCGTCTGTGTTTGGTTTAATTCGGCGGTCAATTGGGTGACAAAGTCTTGCAATTTATTATCTGTATTGAAGTCCTTATTATCGTTGTCGTTTCGATCAGGTTTTTGACGAGCGTTTTGGTAGTCCCTGGCCGTATGTAATTTCTGGACCATCGGATCAAAAGTTGACTCAAACAAGACTAGCTTTCGTTCATCTTCTCGCCAGAGACCTCTTTTTATTATGTCAACGACTTCTGCATCACTCGCCAACTGTCCTAATCGGGCCTTTAATGATCGAACTCTATACGCAAACTCGATAGATGTCTCGCCCTTATTTTGTTTCGCGGTCAAAAAGTCGGTTCTCAATTGATGTTTTGCATAAGTCGGCATAAAAATTTCTGAGAAAATCATTTCGAACTGTTCCCAAGTTTCAGGTTTATTTGGCAATCCGTCGTACCATTCCTTGGCCATACCATTTAAATGATATAAGACGACTGAAGCCATTCGACGACTGTCCCAACCATTATATTGTGCCGCATTTTTAAACTTTTCGAGCCATTTATCGGCATTTGATTTATTGCCATCGAAAGGGTCGGGCTTTACTTCATTAAATTTGGCAGAAGTCGACTGTGGTCTTGTAAGTAATCGAGCTAACAATTCGTCACTTCGCCTTCTATTTTCTTCGATTTGTAAAAGTTCTATTTGTCTTTGTTCTTGTTGTTCTTGACGTCTATTTTCTTCAATTCTTAGTTGTTCTTGTCTTCTGTTCTCTTCTATTTGTAATCGGGTTCTTTCGTCTTCTCTTCTCATTCTTTCTATTTGTAATATCATATTGGACAAATCAGTGGTGCCCCCACCACTTGATTTGACCTTAGATTTAGAGTGCTTTGATTTAGTTTTAGAGGTCGTTTCTTCATCACTCGACTCTTCTTCTAAATTAACTATTTCTCGTTCATTAATAGGCCTTTTTGTTGATTTATCTATTCGTTTAGGTATTGTTTCAAAGGAAGTCTGTTGTGCTATTTGTATTGGTTCTGAGCGTGAAAACGACGGTACTTGTTCAATAATAGTGCGACCGGTGGTGCTTTCCACATTCGGCCCACTCTGTCCGGCGGTGCGGTCCGCGTTCGAACAGTCATTTATGAACTCATTCGGTAAACGACTCATATTTATTTGACTATTATTACTATTTTGTCGACTCTCAACATTCATCTGATTCCTGTAGTTCTCTGAATCGCTATCGACTGCGCTAATAGTGGACGACGTACCTGATCTGTGACCCGACGTGTGCTGAGTGTCGTTCCGGCCTGTCTGACCCGAATGAGGTATGGGATTGCAGTTTCCTCGGCCTTCATTCGTCCGACGGTCGTTTCCTTCTCTTTGGCCTTCACGTAAGTCTTCAGGCACATCCTCGATTTCCGGTGCAGTCGCCAGCTGTTGACTAGAACGGGGGTCTTGCTGTCCAGGGCCATTGGTTCCAGACATCATATACACGAACTCTTCTCTATGTTGAAAGTCAGTGACAGGAATACCCGTCTTATAAATAATGTCGTTTATTAGTCTATCGTTCACTGGTTTCGGTTCGTTTTCACACTTCTTTGAATCAATAATAATGTTCTGTGTGTTATGAATAGTCGTCTTTTCTTCTGAACACGACTTTTCATTTTTATTTAAGACGTATTTTGAAATAATAGGCACTAAAACCCAAATAATAAAACTGACCACTGATTTAAATAAGTCCTCTGATTGAATCCTTTCAAGGTCATAACCATCCGTGAGAGATATTCCGGGATATACCCGGCGCTGGCTCAACCAGGTGGAACAGTGCCGCTGAACCTCGGGGGGGTACGTAGTCGAGGTAGAGGACCGGCAGTCGTATGTATGACCGTTGTAT
>JAQFZM010003255.1:0-11453 GCA_034695785.1 Galumna obvia
TATTGTTTTACTGACAGGCGAAGTACAGACAAATATTGAGATCCTTCAAAATGGTCAAACATTTAAAATTCCAATAACTTTAGGGGTTATTGAGAACTTTGATTTTAATCTTCTATTAGGGAATGATTTTAACAAAGTAGCAGGCATCAAAATTAACTGTAAAACAAATGCTGTGACAATCGATCCACAAGATTTTAATGTAAGTATGAAAGGTATACAAAATCATTTAACTTTGCATGCAAGTGAAGTTATTAGTTTAGAACCTTTTGCTAGTTCTTATATCAAGTGCTCTATTAATAAAAGGAAGAGTGCTGGAAATCTCAATGGATTTATAAGGTGTACAGCAAAAATCTATAATAAGTTGGGAATTTTTGTTAAGAAATCAGAAACAGAAGTGATCAATGGACAGACTTATGTAAGAGTAATGAATTGCAGACAAGAATTCATACAAATAAGGGCAGGAACAATAATTGGCCTTATGTCAATTTTTGGCGAAAATGAGGCCACTTATCCTAAAAGCCAAAACTCAAAAATTGACTTATTTAAGGGGGGAAAAGAATCCAATAATTTAAAATTATTTAAAGAAATTGGGACTCAAACATCTGTTAGAGAATTATTACATAACAGATGTTTGTCGGCTAAAACAAAAATTCCTGAGTTAAAGCCAAATATAATTACATATTTTAGCGAAAAGACTCATAACTCAAACGATGACCCAAAAAAAGACAAAGAGAATGAATCACACATTTCTTGTTCCCAAATGGACCATATGTCCATGAATATGAAAGATAGTATAAACAAAGAGACAGAAGTTACTAATTATGTAAAGAAAATTTATACAGGCCAAAGTCAGACTCCTTTAGAGCAATACCATATGCCATCAGTTATGGTTTTGGAGAACTTCCAAAACCAAAACTTAAAAATAATATCTGGGATGAAAGCGGAAGGCACAAAGAACCTGACATATGAGACACATTTGAAGGGAAACAGTAAAGATATAGAAGGAAATTATTTAAAATACTTTGAAATAATGAGAATCCCTCTCTTAATGCTAACTTTGTTGAGTTTTCTGTTGAAGTGTTTCAACTTAAAGAACTCCCAAGAAACAAAACTAATTGAGTTTGATAAAACATTAAAGAACAACAATGAAAAGATATATGAACACAAACCAATTCAATTTAACAAATCGAAACATGGACTTAAAAGATGTATTGTATTCTTGGCAATATTAGGTCTATTAATGGATGGTGATGACTTAGAAATGAGTCGCATATCTTTGATTACTAAACCCGATGAATCACGAATTGAATTTACTCAATTCAATTATGACAATTCAGAATTAATCTGGTGTGAACAGATACTCACTAAGGTAATTATGAAACCTATTTCTGAAATTGAAAACAATGAATTAAATCAGACAAATGAGTTTCATATGAGTTCAAACCAAACTAAAAAACCTCCTGACACACAAATTTAGTTTTTTTATTTCATGATTAGTTTCCTAAAATTTTATCTATAAGAAAATAAATCAATATCAACATTTTATTATCTAATCATAAAAAGGCACTGACCAAATCTATGTACCATTAATACAAATATAATAATACACTTATTTATTCAATTATATTAAAAGTTTGAATTGGCGAACACTAAAAAAAAATTGATAAAATATAAAACCGGCGCGGCCGGAACAAAACAAATATTTCCATTTCAATATTTTTATAACTTATCATTAGAAGGCATTAGGCATTTATTTATATATTATTCATCATATAATTATAACTACTTTTATTTAATAAAATTAAAAGTTTGAATTGGCGAACACTAAAAAAATTGATAAAATATAAAACGGCGCGGCCGAAACCAAACAAATATTTTCATTTCAATATTTTTATAACTTATCATTAGAATGCACTAGGCATTTATTTATATAATATTCCTCATATAATTATAATCACATTTATCTAATAAAATTAAAAATTTGAATTGGCGAACACTTAAAAAATTGATAATATAAAATTAGGAAAAAGCCCAAAACAAAAATATTTTATATCAATATTTCATATCTTATTATTAAATGGGACCCAATTTGATTTTATATTCTAAAGTATTATATATTATTAAACTTATATATCAATTTATATTAAGCTATGTTCACGCGAACATTTAATAACTCATAAAATAATGAAAGACCCGGAAAACCGGAAACATAAATTAATCTCAATCAATAATATTATTATCTGAAATAACTTTGGATTCAAAATAAATACACTATTTATCATTTCATCACTTATATATGTTCATATAAATTATAAAATTTAAAATCTAAGCTGGCGGAAACATAAAACACATAAAAATGTAAAACCCCTTTAAGCTGGGAACACTAAAAAAACTTTCAAAATCTTATTTTATTATCAAGAATAACTTTGGATTAGACAAAGTTACATTTATTATACTAATTATACTTATATATTTACATATAATTAATAAAATTAAAAATCTAAACTGGCGGAAACGTAAAAATACATAAAATTGTAAAAACCCGGAACGCTGGGAACACTAAAAATATTTTAAAACCTTTATTTGTTTATCAAAAATAACTTTGGATTAGACAAAGTTACATTTATTATACTAAATATACTTATATATTCTCATTTAATTAATGAAAATCTAAATTGGTTCAATTTAAAAAAACAAAATAATTAAAATCCGGAAAGATCCGGAATCAAAAAATATTTCCTAATATAATAATCGCTTTTTTAAGTTAAAAAGACTTGAACAAAACCACATATATAATCATTAATATACTTATATCTATTCATTTAATCAATAAAAATAATAATCTAAACTGTCGCACTTATAAAAATAATTAAAATAATGAAGTCCTGGAAATTTGTTTTAATCATTTATGTTACTATCAAATATAAATTTTATTTGTAACAAGGTTCACTATTACTCATTATTATACTTAAATATATAATATACTTTAAAAAAAGAGAATACACCTGGCGTTTAATATAAAATTGACGATATAAAACACAAGAAGAATGAGTAAAGCGTACAAATAAGATGACTCGGAAAATAAAAATTCAAATGGTATTCAATGGAACAGCAAATTGGAGCGGATTCATCTACAAGAACTCATTTCTTATATAAACTTAATTAAATATTTTACCTGTTTTTCTTAATTATAAAATATACTATTGTGAAACTACCCCCTCGAGAAGGGACTCTCGAGACCTGAGCGGGGGATAGTTGTCATAGGTTGAGGAGATTGACCTATGGAATGTAGTACCGCCTACTTATGCTCAGTATAAAATTCATTTTTTGAGCCACTGAGCGGTCTTCTCTTTTGGTCTTCTCCTTTGACTGGCTTTCTCTCCAGTCATCTAATTTGTATTTTTCTCTATTTTACAATAAAAGTGTTTTTAACTATGGATTGTGAGTAGTCCTTCCCGGCAGTCGTTGCAAATATGGCGACGAGGATGGGATCATCGGTTCAACGCACCGTCTTCTCGAGCGACTTCTTCGCTGGCACACCGTCACCGCAGTCCACGATGCCGGTGGTGTTGGGATGTTCGCCGCCCGAGTGGTGCACCGATGATTCCTCAGAGGTGTTCAACGACTGGACCAACGACTTCGACTCTTCGAAGGACACGAAGACGAGGTGGCCGTCGAAGGTAAGCCGGGAACATATTCTTAAGCCTATGCAACTGCCGTTTCTATTATTATTATTATTCAAATATTTGTGAAACTAAGAATTTTGAGTCTTAGTTTACGGAGTTATATTGAAAGAAAGCTATTTTTTGTACTAGTGAAGTATATACCTACGAGAAAAGTGAAGCGCATAAGATTAAATATAAGCGATAAAATAGCTAACTGAAAAGAAGCATAATTAAACATAAAGTAATGAATACTCAAAGTAAATCGGGAGGTCAAACACCTCCAATTTCTGAAGCAACAATTGCTCGTGTAGTACAAGAAGTACTTGTGAGCAATTTAAGTTTCCAAACAAAAGGCGATGTTAACAAATATAAAGGGGCAATCGGCTTTGAAGCTGCCCGATGGTTGGATGAATTAGAAGATGAACTAACAGTCAAAGGTTGGACAGAGAAACAGTGTTTAGAAAGATTTAAATACTTCCTTTGCGATTCTGCACGCGACTGGTACAAGATCAACGTAGAATTGGGAACACAACCGACAGATTGGGACGACCTGAAGAAGAGATTTCTTGAGTATCACTCACCGAAAGACAAGTCAAAGTACTACAAGAAGAGAATGGTCGAGTATACGCAAAGTCCGGGTCAAGATGTCCTAATCTACATAACAGGTAAGGAAATTCGTTGTTTTGATTATAATCCAAATATGGATGTATTCGAGCGCTTAGAGTATATATTTGACGGGTTTTTGCCCGAAATTCAGGCAGCGATAACAAGCATGGACCGAGCAATTAATACTGTCCAAGACTTGAAAGACAGAGCGGAGAAGGCTGAGCGAAGCCTTCGTTATAAAGGTCAAGAGCCAGGCTCAGCGCAGATAAGGGATCAGAAAATTGATTTTATTACACAAAAATGTGAAACAATGGTCTCAAATATTGAAAGTTTAACCAGAGCGCTACTGATTAAAGATCAGGAAATAGAACAAATGAAACGAGATCAAAATAGAGGTTATATTCGAAATAATAATGATTTAAATTATGAATGGAGACAGGATTCGTATAATAGACCATATGGCAATTATATTAATTCAAATAAACATAATCAAAATCGAAGTGAAAACTATCAGAGAGACCTAAACTATGAAAGAGAGAACTCTTATAAAGGGCAAGGTGTCCAATTCGATCCGTCAGATAGATTTGCGGATTCGCATTATTTTGATGAACAACCACTATGCCATAATTGTGGTTGTGTAGGACACTTTGAAAAGAACTGCAATTACAGAATTTCAAATACATATCCCAGGAGAGCAAATATAGTTTATAAGGAAATCTCAGCCACATATAAAGATCTAAACCCATCAAAACAATTAACAAAACGAGGGAAAAATTATCCATTTAAAGATAATTTAATATATAAGAATGTAATTATAAAAGGCACTGAATGTTCCGCTTTAGTTGACTGCGGAAGTGAGATCAGTCTAATTGATGCTAAACTAGCTTCAGACTTAGAACTAGAAATGCAAATGACAAAAGAGCGTACAATAAAAGCAGTTAATGAATCTATTGTTTTACTGACAGGCGAAGTACAGACAAATATTGAGATCCTTCAAAATGGTCAAACATTTAAAATTCCAATAATTTAGGGGTTATTGAGAACTTTGATTTTAATCTTCTATTAGGCAATGATTTCAACAAAGTAGCAGGCATCACAATTAACTGTAAAACAAATGCTGTGACAATCGATCCACAAGAATTAAATGTAAGTATGAAAGGTACACAAAATAATTTAACTTTGCATGCAAGTGAAGTTATTATCTTAGAACTATTTTATAGTTCTTATATCAAGTGCTCTATTAGTAAAAGGAAGAGTGCTGGGAATCTCAAGGGATTTATTAAGATTACAGCAAAAATCTATAATAATTTGGGAATTTTTGTTAAGAAATCAGAAACAGAAGTGATTAATGGACAGACTTATGTAAGAGTAATGAATTGCAGACATGAATTCATACAAATAAAGGCAGGAACGATAATTGGCCTTATGTCAATTTTTGGCGAGAATAAGGCCACTTATCCTAAAAGTCAAAACTCAAAAATTGACTTATCTAAGTGGGAAAAAGAATCCAATAATCTACAGTTATGTAAAGAAATTGGGACTCAAACATCTGTTAGAGGATTATTATATAACAGATGTTTATCGGCTAAAACAAACAATCCTGAGTTAAAGCCAAATATAATTACATATTTTAGCGAAAAGACTCATAACTCAAACGATGACCCAAAAACAGACGAAGAGAATGAATCACACATTTCTTGTTCCCAAAAGGACCATATGTCCATTAATATGAAAGATAGTATAAACAAAGAGACAGAAGTTACTAATTATGTAAAGAACATTTATACAGACCAAAGTCAGTGTATTTTAGAGCAATACCATATGCCATCAGTTATAGTTTTGGAGAACTTCCAAAACCAAAACTTAAAAATCATATCTGGGATTAAAGCGGAAGGCACAAAGAACTTAACATATGGGCAACAGTTTAAGGAAAACAGTAAAAACATATTAGAGGGGAAATTTTCAAAGTTCTATGGAATAATAAAGGAAATACACTTATTGCTAATTTTGGTTAGTCTTAGGTTGAAGTGTTTCAACTTAAAGAACTCCCAAGAAACAAAACTAATTAAATTTGATAAAACTTTAAAGAAAAACAATGAAAAGATAATTGAACACAAACTAATTCAATTTACCAAATTGAAACAAAGATTTAAAAGTTTTATTGTATTCTTGGCAATATTATGTTTAATAATGGAGGGTGATAACTTAGAAATGAGTCGAATATCTTTGATTATTAAACCCGATGAATTACGAATTGAATTCAATTATACCAATTCAAAATTAATCTGGTGTGAACAGATACTAACTGAGGTAATTATGAAACCTATTTCTGAAATTGAAAACAAGGAATTAAATCAGACAAATGGGTTTCATATAAGTTCAAACCAAACTAAAAAACCTCCTGACATACACTAACTTAGCTTTTTATTTCATGATTAGATTCCTAAAATTTTATATATAAGAAAAATAAATCAATATCAATATTTAATTATCCAATTATAAAAAGGCACTGACCAAACCTATATATATTAATACAAATATAATAATACACTAATTTATTCATTGAAATTAAAAGTTTGAACTAGCGAACACTAAAAAAAAATAATAAAATTTAAAACCGGCGTTGCCGGAATCAAATAAATATTTTCATTTCAATATTTTCAGAACTTATCATTAGAATGCACTAGGCATTTATTTATATAATATTTCCCATATAATTATAAACAAATTTATCAAATAAAATTTAAATTTGAATTTGCGAACACTTGAAAAAAATCGGTAATATAAAATCCGGAAAAAGCCTTAACCAAAAAAAATTAAATTAAAATTTCATATTTTATTATTAAATGGAAGCCAATTTGATTTTATATTCTAAAGTATTATATATTTTTAAACTTATATATCAATTTATATTAAATTATGTTCACGCGAACATTTAATAACTCATAAAATTATGAGACCCTGGAAAACCAGAAACCAAAAATATTGTTATCATATATATCAGTAATCATAGTTAAAAGACTTGAACAAAACAACTTATATAATCACTATTATATTTATATCTATTCATTTAATCAATAAAAATAATATTCTAAACTGTCGCACTTATAAAAAACCACAAAACAAGGTAACCCCGCCAAACTGTGAAAAAAATACTTTTTCTATAATTTATATTATTAAATATTTTTTTATTTGAACCAAAATTCTTTATTAATCATTAATATATTATAATATACTTACATAAATGATAAAATTAAAAATCTAAACTGGTGGAATCATTAAAATTTGTAAAAATTTAAATCCCAAAAAAAACCGGAACACAAAAATATTTTGAACATTTATATCATTAAAGGTAAAAATCCCTTAACCCAATATACATTTATTAACATTAATATACACATATATTTTTATTTAAATAATAAAATCAAAAATCTAAGTTGGCGAAAACATAAAAACACATAAAAATGAAAAACCCCATTAAGCTGGGAACACTAAATAAATATTTTTCAATCATTATTATTAATATTAAAATAACTTTTATTAGAACCAAAGTTTACTAATAATCATTATTAAACTAATATATGTCTATTTAATTCATAAAAACAAAAATCTAAACTGTCGTTTATATAAAAATTCACAAAATAATGAAAAATTTCCCATAAAAGGGATGACCAAAAATATTTCAATAATATATTTTATTAATTATAACTTTTATTAGAAACAAAGTTCACTTTAATTCATTATTACACAATCGGTTATTCATATAAACCATAAAAATAAAAATCTAAACTGTCGCACTTATAAAAATTCACAAAATAATTAAAAATTTCCCATAAAAAGGATGACTAAAAATATTTCAATCACATATAATTTATTAATTACTTTTATTAGAACCAAAGTTCACTTCAATTCATTATTACACAATCGTTTATTAATATAAACCATAAAATTAAAAATCTAAACTGTCGCACTTATAAAAATATATAAGATAATGAAAGCCCCGAAAACCGGGAACAAAAATATTTTGATCATTTATATCATTAAAAGTAAAAATCCCTAAAACCAAAATACATTCATAAACATTATTATATACATATATCTTTATTTAAATAATAAAATCAAAAATCTAAATTGGCAAAATGATAAAAATACATAAAATAATGAAAGCCCGGAAAACCGGGAACACAAAAATATTTTGATCACTTATAGCTAGTCATAAGTAAAAGACTAGAACAAAACCTCATAAATTTTAATTTTGATAGTCATATACATTCATTTAAATAATAAAATTAAATATCTAAACTGTCGCACTTATAAAATTATACAAAAGAATGTAAAACCCGAAATCGGGAACACCAAAAATATTTTACTCATTTTTATAACTAACAAACATAACTTTTATTTGTGCCAATGTTCAATTTTGCTCATTATTACAATTTAATGTTCATTTAAATAATAAAAGAGAATACACTTGGTGTTTATAATTTAAAATTTACGATATTAAAAAAAGAAGACTGGGTAAAGCTTAAAAATAAGATTTGTCAAAAGGAATGCATAGAATGTCTAATTCATTTTCATCCAGTCTCGGACAAAAAAATCAAATGGTGATAAAGGGAACAGCAAATTGGAGCGGATTCATCAACAAGAACTAATTTCTTATATAAACTTAATTAAATAATATTTTACCTGTTATTCTTAATTACAAAAAAATACTATTGTGAAACTACCCCTTCGAGAAGGACTCTCGAGCCCTGAGCGGGGGATAGTTGTCATAGGTTGAGGAGATTGACCTATGGAATGTAGTACCGCCTACTTATGTTCCGTATAAATTCAATTTTCGGGCTACGGAGTGGTCTTCTCCTTTGACTGGCTTTCTATCCAGTCATCTAATTTGTATTTTTCTCTATTTTACAATAAAAGTGTTTTAAACTATGAATTGTGAGTGGTCCTTCCCGGCAGTCGTTGCAATATTATCGAATTCTTAAACGCAATAAAAGTAATTAAAATAATAAATATTTTTAAGGATTTTTTTCTATTCATTATAAGTGACAGTCAAAGGGAGTCAGATTTTACAAACAAACAACATTCAAACTTTTAATCCCAATAAATGGTAATCTTTAGGGCCTAAATTTTTATCTTTTGTGTTAAGATTGTATTACATTTAACCGTATGTATTGTAAAATGCTTACAAATTCCTGAAATTTGCGTACTTTCTCTAAGGTAACATCATCCTAACCATCTATGTTAGAGATGACTTTGTTCATTAAAATAATTTTATTTGAAGCAAAAATATATTAACTAGGATATTCTGTTAAATATAATTTAGTTTATAAGAGAAAATGTACTAAAACTATTTTCAAATTTAATAGGTTTAATATTTTTACGAATAGTTAATTCAAGCATACTCCTTGTGATAATTACCAAGAATATGTGAAAGATTATATGCTAAACTTGTAAATTCAAATAAACTCAATGATAAATGAACAAGACTGTTCCAAAAGACCATTAGCATCTGAATTATTAATCAGCGCTTTTGTTTGGGATATTCTTACTAATATTGTAATGAAGTCATGTGACTTTAAATAAATATTTAAAAATTTAAAGTTACAAGATAATCCATTTTTTCATTGATTTATGCCATGATTTTCTCCCAAAATTAAATTGGATTTAAAATAAAATTTTTATCTTAAAATATGCATTTTATTATATTTTCTTATTTATATTTACAAAAAAATTACCTTGATAAATAATATTGAAAATAACAAAAACTTTATAAAATTAGCTTAAATCAATAATCAATCATTGAATTTCTCCAAAATTAAAACAAAACAAATTAATGAAAAACAGATTTTAAAAACTTTTAATTTAAAAATTTAAGTCTTTCAATATTTGTCTTAAAGGATTTGCATTGTTTGACCACATCATCAATAATCCACTCCATTGAATTATCCAATACTTGAGTACAATTTGGTCTCTTCTTATAAAAAAAACTGGTTTACATCCAGAACACTTCAGATTTAAGTTTCTCATAACAACTTCAGATTACTATTAATTTTTGTGAATTTTGTTGGACTAAAATTCAAATAAATTATATAAACCACTTGCACAATCAGTTATATAAGTAAACTTACCTATCACCATTTAACTTAAAGAGATCTTCTGCAATACGTCCTGCGCTATATACATCAGCAAGGTGTTTATAATATTTACCAGTTTTAAACTCCGGCGCCATATAATATAAATCACATATTCTTTGGGTTTAACTCATTGAGGTGATCTCGTGTATAAAAGCCAGACAAAAATCGCAGAGCTTGAAATAGTAGCCCTTGGTAATTTTATTTTGCTTTATTAATATATTGGCCGGTTTTAAATCTCTATGAATTATTGGTTTCGGTTTAAATTCGTGCAAATATTGAACGCATTCTAAGATTTCCACAAATATTTTACACGTTATAATGGTCAAGAGATTTGAATGCTTGACCCGGATATCTGTTAAACGCTTTACTCTTAATATCAAAGATATTGTTAAGACTATCATCGCATAACTCCATTTGTATATAAATTATGTCATTTTTGATCAAAGAATAAATGTTCTTGTAACAAAATTACCGTTAAATTGAGTTAGTAAGTTAACTTCTCTGCCAATATATTTGTTTTCCTCTTCATTTGAACCTAGAATGAACAAGATAAATATTTTAATTTAGATTTTAATATGAAAATTATTGTTAACTCTTTAGTAACTTATAGTCAAACTTCATGGCTTTTACAGCAAATAATTCTTTTGTAATTTTCTCTTCTACCTAATACACTTTTCCAAATGACCCTTCATCAATTTTTACCATCATATTAAAGGATGTTTCAAACTTTTTATCGAAATTCATTTTATATTTTAAATTATTAATATATAATACAATTATTATATTTTTATATTATAATTAAATTTTGTATTAAACACAACAAAAGAAATGACGTCATATTAATAACATTAGAGATTATTAAACGAAATTTGCCAAATAAAAGTTGCTAGCTCAGTTATTATATTTCAATTAACTAATTGTTTTTGAGATCAATTTGACTGGCTATATCCTAGTAAATCATTATTAAATAGTCAACAATAAACTATCTGGATCATATTACATGCTATAATATAAACGTATAGTTAATATAAAGATATTATTGTTA
>JAQFZM010003256.1:0-11453 GCA_034695785.1 Galumna obvia
ATTATAACGATTTTAGCTTATATCAAACTTTACTTATATTGCAAGTTTTAGATTTCGTTTGGCTTAAATCGAGTTTTAGGTTATATGATATAACTTATATCAAATTAGCTTAAATAAAGTTTACTTAACATTATAAAACCCATAGGAACGGTCGGTGAAGACAAAATCTATAGCTTAAATCAAAATCCGTCTAAATAGCGTAAGCTTAAATCGAGTAATTATTGTATTTGTTTTTTGAATTCAATTTATGGTTTTTATATTTTTACAAAAAAGTTTTCAAAATATGCTAATTAATTTCATTACCTCACTACAATATATATTTTCGAGTTTTCCGGAAAATTCTATTCCGAATTCATGTATCACATTAATAATTTTTAATAAATTTTTTTAAAAGTTTGGCCAAAAAAGTGGTCGTGTGGGTCATATTATCACAACAATATTTTTTATTTGTTATGTTGATTATAAAAATTTATTTGAGATCATGAAAGTTAGAAATGGTAAAAATATTCATCCAAATATTCAATAAAGTATCAATTTTTAGTTTATCATCAATTATAATAATTTTATCTACGTACAAATTAATTTTTATTTTTTCAAAATTTCTAACTATTTACGATCATTTTATTGAAACCGGCTTAAAAATCCATTGAATCATTCAAGAGTAATTGAGGTTTAAATGACCTTACATAGTTATGTCTTTGGCTTTATATTTTCTTTATAACTGATGACTGAATAAATAATGATTATTACTTTATTTTATAAAAGCATTAAAAATATATGGTAAATAAACATGATTAATATTTGTTTTTACCTACATAAAACTTTAAATATTATATATAATTTTATTGATTTTTATAAATATAATTTATTAACATAATTTTTTTACAAATATTGAAATTTCTAATTGTTTTTGTAATGGACATCATTCTAATGTACAAGCTCAATTGAATTGAGGAAAAGCTTAGTGATAAGGGCTGAACCCTTATCAGTGCCTTAACTGTACTCACCTGAACTCATGTTTGAATGAATTGTTGAGTAATGAATGTTTGACTGAATGATAGAAAAGTTTTAATGGCATATCAGAAGTTATGAGTTTATGTAAAAACAAAATATGTTTTATTCTGGGTTTGCTTTAGTTGAGCCCAGTTGTGTTCTGTAATAAATTAAGGATTGACCTGAGTTTAGGGCGAATCTTGGCCTGTATAAAACACCAATTCATTAATGTTTATATTTAATAGAGTTTATATAAAATTTATGAGTTTCTGTTTTGCTTCACTTTACTGTTTGAGTTCTCCCGATATCATTAAGAGTAAATTTTGTGTTAGAAGCCCTGCTCTGTTTCTTCCTCTGGACAGGACCTCATACGGCTTCTATCATTAGTAAGGAGCATTATAATCTGTAAAAAACTATTTATATTTATTGGTTTAATATTCAAACAAGATTTGAGGGCAAAGCCATTTCCACTACATTTACGGGGTTTTATCCAAAAAAAACATTTTAAAGAATACAAGGTATTTAATTGAATGAAATAATATGTGGAATGAATGAAATAATGTTTTGAAATCTCATTAAGAAAATTTTTTTTGATTTTTATAAGACTAATCTTAATTAAAATAAAAGAATTATGTGTCTAAAAATTAAACCTTATTCAAATAATGATAAAATTAAAATGAATTTAAATTTAACAATAGTTTATTCTTTTGCTCAACTATTCAAACCCAAATATTTTAAATCCTTTTTTATCAATACATATTTTTTCCCTTAAATTTTGCTAAATTTAACTTAAAATTTTCTTTATTTCTATGATTCCATATAAGTTTGTTATTTCAAATAAAATATTTCTTTTATATTCATATTCTTTATATAGAAAAGTTTTATTCAAGATCTTCAATATAGCCCAAATAATTTTCTTTTCCTTCTTTTTTCGGTTTAAGACGCTAAGAATATAAAAGAATATTTTGTGAGTTCTTTTGAAAACAACCTTGAATACAATTCTATTATAAGTGAAAAATAGCTTTATTTTTAAAATTATTCTATATTACTTTTCCTAAAATTTTATTTTAACTTTAAAAATATGAAGAAAATTATTAATTATTCAATAATTTATAGGAAATAAAAATTAATAAACTAGATTAAGAGCCATAAATAATAAAATAAAAAATAATCAATTATGGTATAACACATAAATTAGTGTAAAAAATTGTGTAAATAATTTTTTGAAATAAAAATTCATATTTTAATTACGAAAGTGATTATAAAAAATTTAAATATTAGCCTAAATGCTATTTTTCAACCATATTCATTAAAATAAAAGAAATTTCTGTGATTATACTAATTGTGAATAATCATTTAACGATAAATCAAATTTAATGAAACACAAACGGATAAATCATTCTAATCAACAACAGACTTATAGTACATTTTTATGTCCATACATAATATATGTCCCTGAAAATTTGAATCAAATGTGTAAAAAATTTTAATAATTAATTTAATGAAAAAAATAGAAGAGTTGATCAAATGCATAGATGAAAATAGTTCTTCAACTAATTCACTATACAACAAAGAAGAGCTAATCAAATTCAGGAATGAAAATTGTTTAAATCATTTTCAACAAAATTTGAAATGTTTATACAATTTAATCTTATGCATTCAAAAACTAAAGCATTTAAATGTATAGAACAAAATTGTTTTAAAACATCAAATATGCTCAAATCAAATATAAAAGAAATTCATTGAACAAGTGAATATGAGCTTGCAAATTGTACTAATAATCATTTTATTTTCTAAATAAATTGATTTAATAAAAATATTTAATGAATTATTAATTATACATGTATTATATAATATAAAATAAATGTAATATAAATATTTTAGGGATGATCACAGGGGCTTATACAAAAAAAATTTCCTTTTTACTAGGGGTATCCTTTTAATTGCATTTTGAAACTAAAATTTATTTGTGCCTAGTAAGAAATTGTAAAAGAAAATAAATATAAACTGTAAATTTGATATTTAATTTGAAATATGTTAGTAATTTATATTATTGAGTTGAAGAATTTCAATTATTATATTCAAAATTTTTCAATAATACTTTCTTTAGCGAATTATCTAATTTTTTAGTTAATATATAAAATATATATTTAACAAATAAATGAAATATTGACAATTAGATAGCGCTTATAATAGAAAGCTTATTTTTGATATCGCCATATTTTGTAGAACAAATTCATAACAAATTTTATAGTTTATACTTATATTTAAAAAAATCTTAACTTATTTTTATTCAATGCTAAATATTTAAAAATATATTTAATTTATTAAAAAGAAATTTTGAGGCTATTACTATTATTTAAGTATTATAATAAAATTAAATTTTTTATTATTCAATATTTAATAATTTTTTCTGTAGTTTTGATTTATAACAGGAATTTGATTGATCACATTGATCATACCAGCAATGTGACAATCAATTTCTTGAATATGTCAGATAATAAAAATAATGTCTTAAATCTTATAAATAATTTTAAAATAATTTACATTAAGAATAATAGTTATATTAGACTTTCTTTATAATAAAAGAGCTTTTTTAACACAACGAACGGCATATTATACGCCATCTGTTATTTCCAAATAAAATCATTATATCTTTTGAAATTTTATCTATTGAAATTTAAGCTAAATTATCACATTTATTCATATTTTTTGTAATTTCTTTACTTTTTCTATTATAAATATTTCATTATATTACAATCATTTGGTTTCATTTTTAAAGAAATAGTTATTTCCTTTCCAATTTTTTTGAGTTAATTTTGATATAATCAATAGTTAAGTTTTTAAAATTAAGTTTTAGTTAAAATTTGTAATACAGAAATTCAATAAAGTAATATAATGTTTACAATGCTATTTCATAGTTGGTTAATATATACTCTTAAACAAAAAACAATAAAGTTAAATACTTTGCTTTAAAGTTTAATTCATAAATATACGTGATTGAAACTCAAAAGTCCATGTCAACTGATTGTGCATAAAAGTTGAATTAAAAGAGTTTATATCAAATGAGATGTCACTTGAAAGATATCATTAAAAAGCGGTCTTTCTTTTGTTTAATTGAAACTAAATATTAGTAAAAAGTGTTTAGTTTACGAGTTGTGACCAATTTATCAAATTTTCTGAGTGACACAAATAAGTCCGAATCGATAAGTGTTTTCTATTTAATTGTACAAGGTTGTCTGGATCAAAACATATGTGACATCTATCGCTATATCTCATAAACTATTCAAACCATTTAAACTCCATTTTAGGATTATTTGGTAAACACGTGTTGCCAAATAATTATTAAATAATTATTAATTTTTGTGCAAAAATGAATCGCCAAGAACTCCAAAACTCAATTACCGATTATGAACAGCGAGTTTTAATGAAATTTGGAGTCTTGCTCAACATGAGTGCCAAGGACTCAAAAAAGCATTGGATGGACGGCAACACATTTATGAAAATTTTCGCCGCTGGACTAAAGACTTCAAGGGCGGACGTGTGGACATCGGAGAGACCCGTGGAAGGGAACATCACATCCATCCTTATTCCGATTAAAGAGTGGATCAATTAAAAGATGAACTACGTCATCACAGAGGTTGGAGTGTCCGTCAACTCGCTGAAAAGTTATGGATCCTTAAGTCGATTGTCCACGAAATACTGACCAAAAAACTTGGTTAGAAAAAGTGATGAAAGTTTGGGTCTTTCACAATCTCTCAGATCAGAGATTTTCCGTATTGACGGTTGTCGTGATCTGCTTTGGTACAGACGTCACCCTGGACTATTAAAGCGCACTTATACCATTGATGAGAGTTAGGTCTTTGTGCATCCCAGAGTCAAAGACTCAGGCTTAAGTTTGGAAAGGCCCGAAAGAAAAAATTCCAACCACTACCCGTGCAGAGTTGAGGGAGCCTAAAAGCATGTTAATTCTGGCACTGAATTTTGATGGAATCGCTTTGTGGGAAGTTTTTTTGCCTTGGAACCACAAAGAATGCTCAGGTATACCTGGACTTCTTACAAAGGAATATCCCTGAATGGATGGAACGAAAGGGACACAAGAAGGTCATCATAGCCCACGACAATGCCAGATCCCACGTCGCTCAAATAATTACCGAATATTTAAAGAAAAAAATATTGAGACTTGGGTTCAGCCACCGTATTCGACAGATGTTCTGCCCTGCGATTTCAATGCCTTTGGTCCGCTGAAAGAAAGCATCCGTGGCCACTGTCACAACACTTGGACTGAACTCACTGATGCCATTAAAAATACTTTTGAAAGCGGTTTGGATCGGGGCTTGTTTAAAGTGGTTTCTATGCTCCCAGATCGATGGGAAAGGGTCGTTAATCAAGAGGGAGAATATCTGACTCATAATAAGATAATTTTTAAAATTTCATTGTATTCTGATCATTAATTGTTGAGTAAATTAAAGTTTAGTAATACAAGTTTTGATCCGGACAATCTATTATTTAAAAGCAAATAAACATTGATAACAAATAAGTGAAAAGTAAGTTTGGATGTTTTTCAAATCAAACGTTTTCTAAAATATGATTTTAAATTATTGTCAGTGTCCGAATTGTTGGACAAAACAATTGAGTTCCGAATTTCAAGTAAAATTTTATATTCGATTTATGGACACTAAAAATAAGAGTTCAACCGCTCGGGAGTTCAGAGCCGATGAGAAGACTTTTAGAAAAATTTTTAAAAGTTTGAACATTTCGAGGCATTTTTAAAATTTGCCAGAATCCCAAAACTCATCATCGAATAGCTACCGATAAACATCAGGACTAAAATAACTTAAATCACAAATAAACCGAACAAAACTCCGCGAAAAATAAGAATGACTAAGATTTGAAATGCTCGACACTTACTATCAGTTGGCTAATCAAAGAAAAGTGATTAAATCCAAGAGATACAGCAAGAG
Source organism: Galumna obvia (assembly GCA_034695785.1). Classification (NCBI taxonomy): domain Eukaryota; kingdom Metazoa; phylum Arthropoda; class Arachnida; order Sarcoptiformes; family Galumnidae; genus Galumna; species Galumna obvia. The sequence goes on from JAQFZM010003256.1 coordinate 5,958, forward strand.
TTCTATAAATAAGTAAACATATGTTTGGAAGCGATTAATTCAGGCCAAAAAACACCTCCAAAAGCCAAAGTGGTTCGGGAAAAAAGTAATCTGGAGCGATGAGAAAAATTTGAACTCATATACTCAAAGAGAAGAGTAATTTTTATCTGAAAAGAGTTTAACGATATGTTCTTAAGTATATAAAACCGACTATAAAACACGGGTCCGGCTTTTTTATGATTTATAGCTGTTTTAGTTACTATGGAATGAGTTCACTTCACTTAATCAATGATTGAGTGCCTGGCCCATCGTATAGAAGTATACTGGAGGATGAGCTCCAATTGAGTACAGATTTAATGGGTATCGGCAACCGATTTTTGTTCCAAAAAGACTTAGACCCCAAACACAAAGTGCCGGCCGATAAGGATTAATTTGAGGAAAATCGGATTCAAATGTTTAAATGGAGTCAACAGTCAGCAGATTACTGGAGAGCCATTCAAAAAATGTGGCTTGAAATGTTTTCTGATCTCTTAAAAAACAGGTTATGTCTGTCCCTAACCGTTATGCCCATATCGTTAAAGCAAAAAACGGGCCGACAAAACATTGATTTAATAGTTTTTAATACATTTTGTGATTAATTGAATGCTAGTCATATTTCGGACTTATATTTGTCACTCACTAATCAAAACCAATTTAATCTTGTCAAATAACTATTAACTTTTTAGTGGTCAACAGATTATTTTGAAATAACTCAATATATGTTTCTAACAATTTATTATCATAATAATTGAATAAGTTTTATGAAACAACTTGATCAAAAATCAATTTTCACTTGACCTCGGACTTATCTCTGTGAACCAGTTTATAATTGACATAAAATTGATGTTTTAAAACATAAAAATGTAAGAAATTTTATTATTTTGTACAGATAAATTATATAAACCTACTTTAAACTCGAGTATTTAATTTAAATATAATTGGTGATCAAACCTAACTGAAACAATTTAACTAGCTATATTTCTGTATATATTTCTGCCATACATGAAACACACTATGTCCAACCCTAAATTAAAGTAAGCAGGGTTGTTTTTCAATATGTGCTCAATTATTGAAAAACTATAATTTTATTTGACACCAAGATTTTTAAAATCCGTTATTAAATAAAAGAGTTGTTTCAATTTAAAATCAAATCTTTGATTTTTGTTAATTTATATTTTCATTTATTTCTGATTTTTTTATTTATAATTATAATTGTGATATTCTATTTACCATTATATTTTTATTTCTTAACCAATTTACGTGATCTTGGTGTCATATTAAAATATGATTCTTCCTTTGTTAAATACATATTTAAAATCAAATTTGATTATTTAAATTTAGGGTTAAACATAGTTTGTTGCATGTGTGACATACTTCCCAATTATCCATATTAAAACCAACCCTAGTAATTTGGTCATCCAAAGATAAAATATAACAAATATCATTCTTTCATGTGACTTTTAAAGAATTGTAATCGGATAAACCAATTTAGGATAATTAAAAAAAATTATTAGATCAAAATTTAAGTATTTATTCAGAATTACAAAGCTAAAATTTTATTTAAATAAACATATTTTTAGAAATCCTAAATTTTAATTTTAAAATATTATATGTAGTTTATTTTTCAATTTACAGAAGTTAAATATCTTACAAACTTTTTGTTTAAATGAATTTTTAGTGAGGCATCCAAAATGAGGTTTTTAATTCTTATGTTAATCAGGATTGATCATTTGCAAAAATCAGAAAAAACCTTTTTCAATTTTCAATTCTGCACAAAATACTTTTGGAATTTTAAAATATCTCAAACGGTGTAGGAACGGCAAGGTAATTTTTAAAATTTCAACTAATTTTTATCATAATTTACAAGAATTATCAAATTGTGAAAAATTGCATGGTGATTTTCAAACATTTGTATATTTTCTTCACTAGAATATCTCATGAATCAGTCATATAAAATGGAATTTAAAATTCTAACTCTAACCTATATAAATTAGTTTACCTGTTTTAGGAATTATTCCCTCATCTTTTGTGGTTGATTGCGTGAAATTAAAAAAATTATTTTCAGTATTAAAAAATTAAATTAATGTGCCCAGATATTTCGGTAATTTGGATCCAAATTTTTACATTACCAAAAATGCTTTTGACAATTATATGATATAAATATCGTATGTATATTTTGCTGATTTTAAAGATAATGAATAATATAAACTCTCCAATCATTATGGTAAATATATTAAGTCAGTACAGTCTTTGTATCAAATCCGTTCCTGAACTTTTATTCATCAAGATAAAACTTTTATATATTACTAATCAATCAATCAATTTTATGACTATTAACAATGAATTTTATTATTTTAAATATTGTTAGTTGAAATTCCAACATAAAATTCATTGTCATTAGTCATAAAATTTATTGATTAATTAGTAATATATATTGAGTCATGTCTATGACTTACTGTCAAACTATGTTTGACTACTCGTCGTATACCGCCATAAATGTACTCAAACTCAAAGTCAAAAATAATTCTCAACTATTGTAATGAATTAAGACTTGTATTTCCTTTTCCTTTATAACACATTTTAAGTCTAATTTACATTCAGTTGTGTTCCAGACCTGAGAGCCGACACTTCAGTCGCATATAAACCTATTTTGTGCAATACTTTTGTAAAATGTTTTTAGTTTTGATTCAATTCAAATAAAAGTCATTTATTATAAAAAGTGTTGTCCACTATTGTGGTGCGTCGGTTAAAGACACGTCACAAATTGGCGCAGTCGGTACTTACCACTCGTTCACAATCTTCTCGTCAACTCAACTCAATTCTGACTCGACTTAAGTCTCACCTCAAGTCCTTTCGTTAAAATCGGTTCTCAGCACAACTCAAGTCTCGCTTAACACCGACTCTTCAGTACAACACGAGTCAACACAAACCACAACTCGGATCCAAACACTCATTCAACTCGACTTAACTCGACTTCAAGACTCAGGCCTTAACAACGGATCCAAATCAAAACGACAAGTTCTTCAATCAACTCTTTGACGATAAGATATACCGAGGAAGACCTCTCTCATTAAATTTAGAGACTCTTTTTTCAGAAACAAATACTGTTCGTCAACAACAGGTCAATACTGAACCTCAAGAGTTGTCCTTAGAATCAAATACGGATTCGAATTCAGATTCAGACACTGACTCAGACATCGATATGGCCGCTCGAAGAGATCCAAAACTTGTCGAATATTCAGGGAAAGGACCCCTCGAACCGGAAAAATGGCTAAATTTATTCGAAGCCATAGTATGCACAGGACTGGAACTGAACGAAGACAGACATAAAGTTTCTAAACTCGGATCGTATTTAACCGAGGAAGCACTCAATTTTTATGCCACAAGTGTCGCACCAACTATTGCTACGATCACTTGGGCTGAGACACGTTCTCTGATTCAGAATCGTTTTGGGACACCAGTGGTCAGTCCTATCATCACCGCTATTGACCGCCGACTCAAACGCTCGGAAAATATCAAAACGTATTTCGACGACAAACTCAAGTTTTTAGAAAAAACTCATTTGTCTCGTTCTGAGATCTGTGATGTCCTCACTCACGGATGTCCTGACGTTTTCAAAAATCAACTTTCATTAGCCTCAATCTCCACAACCGAGGAATGGCTTCAAAAGGCCCTAAAGATTGAGCAAAACCTCAGCCAACACCAAAAGTACAGTCCGTCGCACACTTCAAGTTCTTCACATAACAATTGTGTTACTAAACACTGCAACGAATGGAAGGCTTTCGAACACTCAAAGAGACAATACAACAATCGTGGAAATTATACCAAGGGCAAATCAACTCAGAGTTTCAAATATTCTAAACCTGGAGAAGACTCAAAACCGAAAGACCCTTGTTACTACTGTAAGAAAAAAGGGCTCATCGCTTTTCACTGGCACAGGGAATGCATACACAATCCCAACACATTCGAAACTAATCCAAAGGAACCCGAACAGAGCCCTCACGAAGAGTCCACACCAACGAACAATATGGTCGGTCACTCATTAACTGTTATTAACCCATCGAATACTTTTGCCACAAGAGTTGGTTATATCGAAGGTCATCGAACGACTATTTTGCTCGACTCTTGCTCTTCAGTGAACCTAATGTCCGAGGCTTTCGCACGTGTTTTAGGTCTCACATATTCTATTCGCCACAAGACTCGATGCAAACTCGCCGAAGGATTTACACAAACAATCGGTTCAACTATAGCCGTCGTATCACTCAATGGCATTCAACTATCCATACGAATCGATATCCTCAAGAGATTCGATTATACCTTGCTAATCGGATACTCGACAATGAGAGCATTTGGCATGGATGTCACGTTGGTCAAAACCTTCAACAAATCTAAGCCTTCAATTGAGTCAACTAAACCAACGACTACCAATCTAATGGTTCAAACCATACCTCAGGAACCAAACCCTGATCCTAATAAAGACACCCAAGACCTAACCTTAACCCCAATTCCTAATAAAATTAAAACAATTCTTGACACTTATGACAGTGTTTTTGCAAAGTCTGATACAGACATCGGACGAATAACTATAGGTCAACACCGAATAATACTTACAGATGATGTCCCAGTCGTATGCAAATTCAGACGTTACTCACCAGAAGTGGCTAAAGAACTGAAACGTCTCACCGATTCATTACTCGAAAAGGGATGTATCCGTCGATCGAACTCTCCCTTCAGATCTCCTGCCACTCTCGGGAAGAAAAAAGATGGAACCTTTCGCTTATGTGTCGACACACGTAAGCTTAATCTTAAAACACTCGCAGATAAGGAACCACTTCCAAACATCCTTGACTGTATCGATATGTTGGCTAAAGCCAAGGTATACAGCAAGCTCGACCTTTGCTGGGGTTTCTGGCAAGTCGCTATGGACCCTCGGGACATCTATAAAACAACTTTTGCCACACCTGATGGTAACTTCGAGTGGTTGGTCATGCCAATGGGTTTAAAGAACAGCCCAGCCACTTTTCAACGGATCATTAGACAGATCCTTGGCGATCTCAATTTCAATGGTGCCCTCAATTACTTAGACGACATCATCGTCTATGGCCGAACTCAAGAGCAACACGACTCCATTCTCTCGGAAATCCTCAAGCGGTTGGCTCAACACAATGCCAAACTCCGGAAGGAGAAGTGCGTGTTCTCCGTGAACACTATTGAGTTCCTCGGTCATATTATCAGCGATGGTAAAGTCTCCGCAACACAAGGGAAAATCAAAGCAATTCTCGAATACCCGCGCCCTACTAACGATAAAGAAGTCCAGCGCTTCATGGGCCTCGCTAATTACCAGCGGGAATATATCAATGGTTTTTCTCTCATCTCTGCACCAATAACCCGACTCTTAAAAAGCGGTCGTTCTTTTCAATGGGGGAAAGAGGAGGAAAACGCCTTCAACTCAATCAAAAAAGCCATAGCAGAGAACAC
>JAQFZM010003257.1:0-11448 GCA_034695785.1 Galumna obvia
CCAAAGACAGGGATCAAAGTTGAACGACATTCTGGAGGCCATCAAAGCAATACTGATAATCTCATTTTGGAGTTGAACTCAACTCAAGCAAACCTTTCCCCATATCATACTATATATCACAAATACAATCGACACAATACTAATCGTATAGATCTCTGAGCAATGGCTCTCTCTCTCTCTCTCTCTCTCTCTCTCTCTCGCACTCACTCTCACTTAGTTTGCACTCATCTCTTATTTCAAATTAAAAGTTTACTCAAACACAACAATAAAAGATATTTCTATACTTTTGAACTTTAAAAATATGGAGAGTTTGGGAGAAAAGTGTCCCAAATGTAAAGCAATAAAGTGTAGTCACACCGTTGACGACAGCGACTGACCGGATATCAGAATAGAAGAAATTTGGGAAAAGAGTAGAAAAAATAGAGTAGAAGTTGGAGTAGTTGTGGAACGAGAGGTTACAGAAATCATAATCTTTCGAATCGATCCCTTTCCTGCCTATTGTGTCAAAATAGCAAAGACTTCAAATCGAGTCAATCGAGTCATCCACACATGCACTCAATGCAAAGGGGAATGGAATGGGAGAAAAAAAATTACTCTCAATCAGAGTATTGGCAGTACTTTTTTCAGGCACTGCTCTCAAATTCATTTCCAAAAAAAGGTTCAGTACTTTTATTTCATAGTTAACACCGAATGCAATGACCCCTTAGTAGTGAACCCCTCACCGAAAGTTTGGGTACTCGAGTGCATAGCTTAACCAAATATATCCTTGACCTTCGCCTGAGCTAAAAGAGGTTTTCTCTCTCATTGGAACCACAAATTTGGGTACAGAGAGTGTTAGAGAGTGAGGGAAAATCCATCAATACTTTTATGAGCGATGATTGTATAGAATGTATGGATTGATTTGTTCACTGCTAGAACTCAGCCCTAAAATTCACTCATTTTGTTGGTCTGAATATAATGTAAGAGTAGACCAGAGATGAGAAACATTAGAGGAAATGAAGAGAACATCGGCTTCCAAAAGGAAATGGGAGAACATCTCTCACTAACAACAATCTGAACACTTGCTTAAGAAAAGGGCCGAAATCAGGACTAAATTTATGTTGAGAAGAGTCGGAGGGAATAAGTGGTGAATATAACTATAACTGGGAATTATATGCATATATCAAAACTACTAATAACTGTAATTTGAAGCCAATGAAAGACGGAGTAGTCGTCGTTAAATCAAGTCTACCGAACGTGAAGTATATGTTTGACTGACTGGTTGTGCGATTAGTAGAGACAGTTTAGTTTGTGAGCCAATGGATTACTACTTTATTCTTACTTCAAGAGAAAGATTTGATTAAAGAATAAAATTGAATATGACTTCAATCTCATTGAAAACTAATTAATTGTCTAAACTCTCAAAATTAAATTCGACGCATATTTTCTCTATAAATAAATATTTAATGAAATTCAAATAAAAGTCAAAAATGCTTTCAATACTAAAACATATAATTTATTCAATTTGAGAATCAAAAGAAATCTTAAGAATCTAAGACTTCTTCTTTAGACAAGTGTTAGCATATAATATATAATATATAAATGGAAATTAAATGAATATTTAAAAGAAAAAAATTCTAATAAATCAACGATGAGTTCAGACAGAGATTAACTAAAATGATTGGAAATTATTGGTGTACTTCAATGTCAAGAAAGTCTTCAGATGTGATGATATGAATAGTGGTACATGAAATTAACTACCATTACATCCATTTATTTATAACTTTATTGCAATCATTGAATTTTGAATAATAAATACCATTTTTACAACAAAAAAATTGAAACTTCATTGAAACTAATGTCAAAAAAGCTAACCTAAACTTATAAAGAGAAACGGTATATAAACTCAATAACACCTGTATATTGTGAGCACTTGCTGTGAAACTATAAAAAAGTTCTCATTCCTAACAAAAACATTTGAAAAAAATGTCATAAAAAGCTGAGAATTAGAAGAGAGAGTGAATTAGAAGTGAAAATATTTGGAATCAATATATGAATAAATAGATAACAAAAATAAAATAAAGGATTTGATTTAATTCAATGAAATAACAAAACTAAAAATTTGATTACATTTTATAATTATTTTTATAAATACAGAGAAAACTAAAGAACCGGAAATAGTGTTGCATTTATTGGTATATTAAATATGAGACGAATTTTAGAGATAATTGAAATGTGGGCACCGCTTATGGCAATGGAACCATACATACAAAAGCGTACGAAAAGCAAAGTTCATAACTAAAGGGCAGAGACGGCTCAGCCATAGAGCAGACTAGTTATGCCTATAGCTATAGCTATAGTCATTTTAATAGAGCATTGAGTTTGACTTCAATATCATATCTAACTTTATATATATAAAGATAACTGTATAAAGCGATTGAGAGCTACTCCTATGGCAACTGTTTGGAATAAGTGAAGACACAGGTGGTTATACAATGAATCCAATAGAAATATTCAACAAAAAACGCTTATCTCACGAATATGTCCCTCAAAACTAGTCGGCAGAGGAGAGAGTATAAGAGTATATCAAATATGAATTCGATAGTCAGAGACAAAAAGGGAAGGGATGGGGGAAACAAAATGCAAGTGTCAGTACCTGTATATACATATATCAGTCTAACTTATGTCTGATAAAAGAGCTTTGAATGTATGGTTAATATCACTTTACATTTAGACAACGCATACACTATATGTCAATATTTGTTAATTTTGAAGGGAAGGCATAGCGCGGACTCACTAACGAACAATTGTTTCCATCATATAATGTATAACTCTTACGATAAATCTATAAATCATAAGTTTTATAAGTATCTCATATATGCCTTACAAATGTTAAGAGCATTGAGAGTAATAATCTGATGATAGTATTAAAAATTATCTTCAAAATGGCATAAACTAATGTAGAGGTACTCAACTCAACCATTAAAGACGAACTGTAAAAATGCAAAAACTTTTCAAAGAGAGAAGAGATGACAGACAATAGACCAATCGAATCGAGTAAAGGTAGACATTGAGTAAAAACGAATATACCTGGATTACATTTACATTTACATTGAACCGGATAAATAGGTTTTTTGTTCGCCTGAATAATGAATAGCATTAATATTCAATATTTTCAGTGCTATTCTTCACACAATTAATAAAAGTAATGATAAGAATATCAAAAGAAATATAAAAAATCGATATTTCAGAGAATATTTCGAAATATTTCTTATTTATTATAATAATAAACGATTGAAAATTAGTAATCATTAAAATATAGAGAATATTAACGATTAGTTATTTGTTAATTGAAAATCCAATGAATAAATTGCATAATAAGTGATAAAAGTATTAAAAGTATACAAGTATTGGAAAAATCAATTAAATGGTTAACGAATAAATGCTTTAATATAAGACTAAAATATTTGAATCATTTAAATGATTAAAATTAGTAAAATTAGTAAAATTAATAAATTTATAATTTGGAATACGAGCTAAAACACATGCAATTAGGCAAATATCCAGGAAATAAATTCCGAATAAAATATTGAAAACATATCTGATATTAAATGAGTTATACTTTTAACAGATCACAAGACATTAGACATTCGATACTTAATAAAACAGATAATACTAAAACTTTATTTCAATGGTTTGCATAAAAATTGTGCGGTAAAGTGAGATAACACTTGTGTCAGTTCGCATACACACACTTTCACTATATTTAATGGTAAAAAACCAATTCCTCGAACATTAAAAAACTTGTATTTAAATGATATGCTATAAATTCAGATAACATTTATTAATAGAAGGGACAATCAAGGACTACCAAAATCAGAATATGGTTATAATTCAGTGGTTATTATCAAATTAAATCATTTTTTTATTAACTAATTTTAATGAAATTAAAAACCGATTGAATAATAGGGAAATAAAACATAAATAAGAGTTAATTCTAAAACAAAAATTTTAAACCAATAAAAACGATATTAAAAGATATTTTAAAATATAAATATTAGAAATAATCCAGAAATGAATGAAATCCACAATAAAATGAAATTTAATTTCTGATAACAAATATGTTTTCGTATAAAATAATTCTAATGATTCATATAATGCTCTGAAAAGACAGATAACTTTCTATTAAAAGACAAAAACAATAATAAATCCAATGTTTTTGGACATTTTCTTTGATAACATAAACTCTGATTGCAATTAAAATACTTGAAATTATTCACTGAATTAAATTAATTGAAAAGTATGGCGATATTACATCGCATTTAATAATCACGTGACACAAACTCTATCTAATTATTCTTAAGTTTAGGAAAAACAGGTTTTCCTTTGACTATCTTTCCATTAAATGGACTCAAAATTTTAGAAATAATTGTGACTGGAATTCATAATAAATGCAATATATTTTAATGGCTCTCCAATGGCCAGTCTTTTAAAAACACTGGTCTTAAGTCAGTCATACGACGAAATGCCAGAAGAAAAATGTATAACAAATTCAAATCTGAATTTGAAATCAAGTTTTGCGGCGATTTTGGAAACGTTTCAAAGAAAACCATTTCTCGAGAATAATATTTTCCATTTTGTATTAATTAACCAAAATATGTATTAAAACTAAAACCAAAAAAAACTTCTAATCATTGAATAAATTATTTTCTACTCATTAGTTATTAGTAATTAATAAAATTTTAGTAAAGGTTTGCAAAAGAAATTCATAAATGAATCGGAAAATAATCGCTTAATTTCAAGAACGGGAAAACCATTTAAAAAGAAATCAATTTTAATATCAGATCAATATCTGAATTAAAGGCAAACAGTAAATACAAGAACCAAAAACGACAATCAAACTGAAGGATAAATATTGAATTAAAAAAACTTTTAAGATTATTATAAAAATAATGGTTTAATAACTTTTTCAGGAATTATATTATTTCTAAGAACTTATAGAAGGGAAGGATTGGCAACAATTTGCACAAACAAGAGATATGGAAGATAACAAAGAGTAAAAATCCTGAATATAAGTAAACAAAAAACTAGTCTAATATCGTGCAGTCATATGACTAATAAAAATGTTAAGTCTATGAAATTCCAATTATAATAAACATTACTTATTATAACAATAATAATAATAAATAATTGAAATCATAACAAATGTTAAGGAAATTCCTATCAGTTATAATATAATCAGATATCAATGGATTCATATTAAAAGTAATACATATTTAGTAAACTATCTAAAAATGATCGTCAAATGTAGAGGTAGTGAACAACTTTTCAGAGCACAAGAATTTCAAACATTTACCGGAATATTTCCATTAAATGAATTAATGGAAAATAAGTGATGGGTTTGTGAATCATTGATCATAATATGAATGTGAAAAATGTATAAATAAATGCAATAATTATTTATTTAAATGATTGGCGTTGCGTTTGAATTAAATGTTCAATTATTTGAATTATTTGAAATATGAATAACGAACACAATTTTGGTTAAACTTTGTTTTATTCTACCATTAATTTCAGATCAAATTAAAAAACGTCACAAACAGCGCCTCAAAAGTAACAACAAATCTAATAACGATTTAAATTGCGATTAACTTTTGAAGTTTATTAACGGATAATAAAAATACCAGAAATTGAGGAAATTATTGCATAACTGTCGGCAGAAAAAACCCCAAATTCTCATAATGGTCTCAACCATACACTTTATAAACAGAACTGATTTGAACAATCTTTGAATACAAGAGATTACGATTGCAAAAGAACTCATCATTAATTGCAAACTAAACTTGAGATGAATGTTAACAACGATTTAATTACTAACAAAAAATTCAAAAATAAAAACATTTTTTAAAGAATTGAAAAATAAGACGCGAGAGAGAGAGAGAGAGAGAGAGAGAGAGAGAGAGAGAGAGAGAGAGAGCTCAATGTCGTTTAAGAGAGTGTTTGGCAATTGAAATGGAAAATCTTTGAAAGTAAGTAAAAAGTATGAAAACTGGTTAACACAGATTCGAGTTATAAAACAACTTTTTGTGTAATTGAATGCAACTTTTTTTCTGATAACCAGAGAATCAAAGAGTGTTTCAGTAGTGAAAAAAAAATAAAATAATAACCGGTGCTATTCTAGTGGCCGTCTGCCACAATTTCAGGATTTTCCCAAAGCTGCCGATCCTGTTCTCAGCCATTACTCCCCTTTTTTTATAAACTTATTTTTAACACTTAGAAGTCATAAGAAGGGGAACCGAAATGAGAGGTGAGTGAGAGCTTAACAAAAAGTGGTGTATTATTGGAGAAGAGCCACAGAAGAGCCACTAAAGAAACTGAAGAGACAGTTAATGTTGTGTATCGGACCCTCTGTTTCATTAAATGATTTATAAGAGTCGACAAAACGGTATAACTTTTTGTAGAGTGAATGAGATATTTCTCCTATTCTTCTCTTAATTTTGATTCAGTTCTTCGTCAGTACTAAAACTCTCCTCATATCCTAAACCTCTCTCTCCTCTCATTGCTTATCCCTTACATAACAGTCTCTCAGAATTGTGAATAAGAAAGAGATCTTTTCACTCTTGGCTTTCATTATCTCATATTTTTGAACCCAAAAAAAATTACTGAAGAGAAGTGTTGGGAACACAACTAAAGAGTGTATATATTTTTAGAGATTTATGGGCACAAAACATGCTTTTCACGTGCGGCCAAACCGAAACTACTGGTGCTCTTATTGTCAACTCAGACCAGAGAGTCACTGAGAGAAACGGTATAAACCTTAACTTTTTTTAACACCATTTATAGAAGAGGACTGTTAGGGTGTGAGTGACTGAGTGAGACAAGTGGTGCAGAAAAATAATAGGCTCTGAGAGAACAGTAAAGAACAGTAACTGCCAGAAGATTAAGATTAAGGGCCCGACACACAGTTATAGCCAATCATATAAAATAGGAATCACGGTTTGAGTCGTGTACGGCCACCAAACCAATTGTCAGGTGATAATTGATGTCAAAAATATAGTCACAATTCAGAAGCCAACCCTATTTGGCAGTCATTCAGAGTCGGTGTCAAAAATCTCATTTAAAATTTCTTTATACCTTTTTTTATGCAAAATATTTGCCTCAAAATATTAATTATTTAAAACAAGTTTCGATTCTTTTGGAAATCTTTTTAACAATTAGTGAAAATCAATTTTAGACTACAATTATATTCAATTAGACATAACTATATTAGACTCAATTATACTGTACTGAGAATATCGATCGCAACGAATATCACAATTTAATGTCTGTTAAAATATGTCGTTTTGACTAAATGTCATTCAATCAATAGATTTAAAAAATAATAATTAAATCCAATATTAAAGAAAAACTCGAGAGAATATTAAAGCAAATAAAGGAATTGTCTTAAAGTGGATCTCAAATATTGAATAAATCCTAACATTAGCTTCAATTGTAAGCCATAATAAAACACAAATAAAATTCTAAATATATCGCAAAAATTAAGTCATATATTGATTAAATGATTAAATCAATTAATTAAATGAGTTTTAAGAGTAGACAACAGTCATATAGAAAACTGTTGAGTGGTTTTAGAGAAGAGGTCTGAGCAGTGGTCTGTGCAGTGGTCTCTGCAGATGCTGTGAATAACTAGTGGTCTAATTCAATAGATTCCAGAATTAATGAGGAAAACTCGTTGAATATTAAACTAATATCAAACTAAATGTCAAATTATAATATTTATTAACTGTAAGGCACTATAAACGAGGCCATCGACTAATTGCACAAATGAGGCGACCAAACATTCAAACACCAAATGCTCTAAACCTAACACTAAATGCAATTTCAATCTTTCTTTGAATTTATTTCGGGACTGAAATACATTCATAGAAAGTGAAAGATTATAATAAAAAGAAAGAAAATTCGCAATAATTTATTCGTTGAGAAAAATGGTTTGACACCAACAGCTCTCCACAACCGATCGTTAAAGCACTGGAAGCGCATATAATATTGAAAGTGTGTCACAGGATTCAAGAAAAAAGAGAAAAACCAGAGCAACACAACCAGTATTCCAGAGAAGAGAGAGTTAAAAGAGAGTTAAACAGAGAGAAAGAGTATCCTTGAAATAGAAGATATAAATTATGTATATCTGAGAAGACCAGTGAAAAACTACTGACATTTTTAGTAACATTAGAACTCTTTGAACACTTCTGGCATTAAATACGAACAGAACTCAGGGAAACATATTTAAGAAGAAGTTGTGAACATCTGAACTCTCATAAGGAGTTAAGTGAAAGTAAAGTAATGTATAGTAACGTAAACTAAGAGTGAAATTTTATATTCAATATAACAACAATTGGTATTAACAACAAATTTCTGGTGATTTATAGGCGGTATTTCTATGTTAGACATGGATTTCACTCTTTGGCCACTCTTTACTATTATTGCTCTAAAAATGTCTTCTGTTTAGTCATAGCTATCTTTGGGTGCAATCAAAGGGTCAATGAATAGAAAGACAGAGTTTTTGCATAAAAGAGTGAATTTTGTTGGACACGGGATTCACTTTGAATTTGAATACCAAATAAATCACTGCTTTTCAGAGAGTCTTCGGAGACAATAAGATTTACAACAATTCACAACAATTGACTTTCAGAGACATTGCGAACACATTCAAAGACATCTGTCTTTCATTTAATAAAACTTTCACTTCAATTAATTTAAATCGAGTAAAGGGTTCAAAAGGGGTCAATGGGTCTATCAATGGGTCTATCAATGGGACACTCAATACATCCAATGTTTATAATTTTGATTAAGAAATAGTCTTACTTTCCAACCGGCGCTGGAATTACTGTCACCCTTATCTTTGAAGTAAGGTACATTTTGGACCATCCAGTCATATATTTGGCTGAGGGTTAGCCTCTTTTCTGGGGATCCATTGATAGCCTGTGTGATCAGATCGGCGTAAGACATGTTTCCCCAGGCGTTACGACGAGAGGTATTCTTTTTGGGTCCGCCCGAACCGGTCATAGACTGGTCTAAAGGCATTGAAGACGATTCGTGTCCGCTGTGTAACAGCGTTTGAGGCATTACTGATGGATCAATCATATCAGTGGACAGACCACCGGCACCGGCATCACAATTGACATCATCCGAGACGTCCGGTCGCGGCAGTGGCCATGTATTGGACCGACTTCGGAATGGCTCCGAATTGGTGTCAAAGTCGAGGTCTATCGGTTCCATTGCCACTACTTTTGCGCTTAAATTGTTATTTGAATATATATTTAATTTCACTAATTTTGATGTCAACAAAAGTGTCGTTTAGTCCTTAACTAACATTTTGTAAATCATTATTATTGTTGTGATTATTATTATTATTATTATTACAAGAAATGTGTATTTGACTCACAATTAAACAAAAATGACGTAACGATAGAGTCAACGATTACTGACGACTTCATGCACTGCAGTCGACAACACAACTACACTCTAACAACACTCGAGTCGACACTCACGCAATCAATGAGAGCCATAAGAACTAAACGAGTCTGCGCTCATCCGCCTCTCACTAATGGTATTACCAGCGCTCTCAGGGGCTCATATCGGGGGGTATTCTCCAAATCCATATTTAATAATTAATATTATTTTTTTGATAAACATTTTATCTTTAGAAGTATCCTAGATAAATTGTTTTTACTTTTATAGAAAATATACTCTAGAATATTCTGGTGATTAAAGGGATATTTTAAAATGTATTGCATTAAAATTAGTATTTAAACTAAATATTGTAAATTGTGCTTACTCTTCTTACTCTTCTTACTCTTCTTGATTAGATAAGATGAGATGAAAGTCTCAAATTGTCTTATATTGTTTCAGTATATGAATTTGTATTGGTAATATAATGGAGAGTCAACTTGGTTACTTATTGCATGACTGGTTGTGGAATTGCTGTTCCCCTTAGAGAGCAGTGGTGGTGGTGTGTATGACCAAGGTCATTCCGTGTTATGAAATTTTGGCTCTTCTGACGAGTTGTGAGGCTCTTCACTAAACGCATTAAAACGACATAAATTAGTTTTTCAAAGACGTATTCAATTCAATGCCTGATTTATGCAATAATTTTGAACTTGAGCACTTTTCTCGGACGACCTTTTTCTCCTTTTCTGAGCCAATTTATGAGCTCATTTATCTTATAAACATTGAACAAGAACAATTTTGAAAAATAAATATTAAAAACGAAATCTTATTAATAATATTTTGATTTTATTAAACATAAAAATAATTAAAAATATTTCGGAACTAAAATTGAAGGACAAAACTCATGAATAAAATGACTAAAAACTGATTCAAAAAAGGTTTTAATAAATTCGTGAAATCTGACGATATTAGAGATATAGAATTTTCATTTCTTGTTGAAGTGTCGTTGAAGTGTCCAAGGTCGATTCTATTTAGTAATGTTGTCCAATAAGTGCCACTATTTTTAAAACGAGTCCTAACTATATATATATATAACTAATATTATTTGATTTATGAGTTTCGGAGTAAAATTATCTTGTTTTCTATTATATTATTAAATATTACATTGGTAATTGCAACATCCCCTTTGGTGACCCCTTTTACTTAGCCATTAATAATAATAAATCAAAAGTTGGCTCAAAAATCTTGAAATATAAATGAAGAAACTGTGAGTACTATTGAAGGACAACCAATACATACAGTTCTGCAATAATTTTCAAATTGTTGTTTAATTGAGTCTCTAATCATAAGACGGAATAACCAGGAATTAAGTTCTGGTAAAAACATATTTTGTTGGTCTTGTGATCACAAATATTTTAGTCAAATATTTTTTTTTAACTAAAACGTGAATTTATGCCGAAACACATAAAATCATTTAATTATTTTTCTCTAATAAGTGTTTAATTAAAAAATAAGAGAAAATTAAGAATAAAATTTGATTGAAATATAGTGTTTTAATAGTTAAATCTAATCTAGGTTTGTTTTGTTTATCTTTATACCATTTTATCAAAAGACAGTTTAAATTAAAATGAATGTAAAACTGATCAGAATAACAACTTTACAATTTTTAATCTAAATTATATGTTTAAAGAAGTTCTAAAAGATTCAACATGGTTAAATAATTCATGAATATATTAAGTATTTAATAGATTAAATAGAATGAGATATATATCCTGGTTGTTTAAAGACACTGTTTGTATACAAAACCAATTCCACGAAAATTCGCATCTCTTGTGAACTCTGGTATTAATGTATTCAAACTATTTTTCAATTCCTTTTCTATTCTGATTCTGTGTTGAAAAAACCGTTTTTCAGATCAAAAATTAGGTCAATGCTGTGCTAATGCTATCGATGAATAGCTTGTACTCAGTATTGATAGCATCACATCCTATTGCTAACTCTCTCTCTCTCTCTCTCTCTCTC
>JAQFZM010003258.1:0-11446 GCA_034695785.1 Galumna obvia
TTTTTTCAAATTTTTGGCCTCGTAGGGGGGGGTATTCCGGAATACCCCCCTTTTAGCCATCCCTGGTAAATACTAATATTTAGAATTTTGATATTAATTTTTAATGAGTAATAACTAATATAACTAATATTATTTATTAGTAATAAGTTATTAGTTATATATAATCTTAGTAAAATTATTTTAATTAGTAAAAATATTGAATTATTACTTACTTTATAATAGTAATAACAATTTTAAAATTGACCTTTCTCTATAATATATAGATTTTGTCATTTATATCCAAAAATAGATTTAACTATTTGATCTTGGAGCATCAATCAATAGAAAAGTATAGTTAATTGCATTGAATTTTGATATTAAAAGAGAAAAATCTTTTGATTTTTCTTATATTTTGCTTAAAAGCCGGAAATTAATTATTTTAATTTAAAACTCCATTTAAAGGAGCAATTGATGTGTGCACTACATTACTGAGTCGTTCAATTTACTGGATAACTCAATTTTATGTGCATTAGAATTGTTTGAAAAACAGTTTCCGTCGCCTTATATTCACAGTTTATACACAATTTTCGACTAATTTTAGGTAATATTCCAACAATTTTTTTTGATTCAATCAATTTATAATATCAAAGGAATGTTTGAAAAACTGACGAATATTTTCAAATATATAAACCATTTTTTATTTTTAAAATGTTTTAATAAGAGATGAAATTCAATAAATAATTTTAATGAAAACTTTTTTCTATAAATATTATTGTTTTATATTTTAGAGTTTTTTCTAATATTTCTTAATATTTAGGCATTTGTGTGATTTCTCAATAAACTATTATTGTTATATGATGTTTACTTGCTCATTTTCTAATTACGTCCATTTTTTAATATTTTTTTACTAAACTATAAAATTTATACCATAACACTATTTTTATAGAGAATTGCAATTTAAGCAAGCTATATTACGGAATAAGGATTTGATATTACCATGGTAGCATCATTTTGGCAGTATTTGTTGAATATCAGAGTTCGATAAAAAGTTTGTTTAACATAAACATTAAGATTAAGATTAAGATTAACATGGTCATCTAGGAATACTGTCTAATAATTATTAATTAGTGTTTAAGTGGTTATAAAAGTAGTAAAAGTGAGACAATGAACCCAACGATCGAATAATACTTTAGTTTCAATGGATTTGTTTTGCGCTCATATTTTTAGCATCAGAGAAGTGACACATCAGAGACATACCTGTGTCTGATGTCCGCTTCAATATGTTGTCTGCTTTTGGCGAAGCACTAAATCAGAGTTTGCTTACTTCAGATGAATAATAATAACTTATATAGAAGTGGGTTAAAGAGGTATAGCACTCGATTCGCTATCTATAGCCATATCTCATATCTATGTTATCAGTTGTTGTAATGATTTTTTCTTCGTTTACCTTTAATGTCATGCACTGTAAGCACTGTTCTCAGTGTTCGCACTGAACATCATTTTCTAAACGATCATTGCGTACATAGAAAGGAGAGCACAGTCTTTAAAATAGGGTTTTACTCTTTTGTCATACATAAGAATCACCATCTCTTCAACCGATTGCTCTCTCAATGATCGCCATTTATATACATATTATATCGTCGCTCATATTAATTGAATATTCAGTTATAACTCAATCATAATATGGTGTAAATCCAAGAATGACTCCAAACACACGAACCTCTTATTCGTGTATTTTCTTTGATGTGAAGCCTAAAGTTTAAGCAGAGCTCTGATCAGAAGTTTTTGTGATAATGAAATATTCGGTGCATTATTACAATTATTACAATAATTATTACAAAAATCTCTTAACAATAGTATTGATTGTAATTGAATTGATATGTATTTGAGTCCCGTCGTAGAGAGTCATAAACAACAACCACCACAACAACCACAACAGCCTCAACCACCACAAGAGGGTACTTCCAAACCAAGTAATCCAAATGTGGTCCGAGCGGTCGAACAGAAAAGAGTCGATTGGAAACAATTGCGGACAACTCGACAGAGCAAACATCGACGCGATAAGAATAATCGTAACCCAAGTATTTGTAGTGACTCTGAGACTGAGACGAGCAGCACATGTGGAGCCCTGGCCTTAGGTTGTGCTCAATTATCAGTCGATTATGACAATGCATTCTCTGACATCTACTCTCTAGAAGATCTCTGTTTATCTGTTCCAACGCCGAAGAAATGGAGTCTTCCCTTACCTGTTGCGACGCGAGGCAGTGAGTCTGACAGCACCAGCAGCTCATGGAGTGCCAGATCTGGTGATGAGGCGACAGAAGACGAGCGCAGTCCTATTCCCAGTCCAAGTGCTTCGACAAAAAGCTGTGAAGCAATTATCTCCGAAACTCAGACCTCCGCTGCAGAAATCAAAGGTATGTCTCATTTGAGTAATTTTGCAGAAAATGGTTGAGTATTTTATTTGGTTAGAATCGGATTAACACAATATCTTACAAACAATTTCCAGAAATTGGCGCTTATTTTTTTATAGTCAAAACATTTGAAGTGAGTCCTGAATTATTAATCACACATTTTAAGAATCTTTAGCTCTAATCCTATTATAAACGTTTGAATCGATGTTTTTTTTTGTTAGAAAATAAACTCAAAATTATTATCAAAAGTTTCAATAAAACTATTTATAAAATATTTATCTTCAAATTCTCTGAAATTCTCTTTAGAATTGAGAGAAAAAAAAACTATTCATTGAATTTTCATTATATTTTCAAATCACTTTTCAGAGAAAGAAAGAGAGCATAAGAGAGAATGAGTGAGTGAGTGAGTGAGAGAGAGAGAGAGAGAGAGAGAGAGAGAGAGAGAGAGAGAGAGAGAATAATTTTGTTTTCTTTTAATGATATGAATTGAATTTTGTTTAACTTTAAAATAAGTGATTACATTGTATTAAACTTTATTAGAGTATTAAATGAATTTATAGAAAATATTAAATAATTGACAGCGAAATGGAAGCGACCGAAGAAAATATCAAAAGCGGCCGAAACTCATAAATTGCAACGAATGAAAACCACGAATTACGGCAGATGTAAAATATGCGATACTTATGTCTACTTCTGGGGATTTCAGTGCACAGAGGTTTGTCCCAAATATTTTAAATGTCAACACTTTTTCTATATATAGCATTCGGAGCACAGAATTGAAAATCTATTGTTATGTATATTCGTCTCATATTTTATTAATCAATCATTTTATTCAGTGCGAACTAATCAGCCATAAAAAGTGTCTTAAGAAGATGACAATCATGTGCGCAAAGACTCCACTTCCATCTAGGACAGAAGTAATAAATATGGAACTCTCCAAAAGCAGAGATGATGTTCCGGTCCTATTAGTGAAGTGTACGTTAGAGATAGAAAGAAGGAGTTGTCTGACACCAGGCATTTATCGCATGACTGGAGTCAGTTCTCGAGTCCAGAAGATTCTGAAGAGTTTTGAAAGCGGTCCACATCTTATTGACGTCAGTGATGTCAGTCCTAATGATTTGTGTTCTGTTCTAAAGGTTTTCCTCAGAGAGGTTTGCAATTAAGTGTTTACTCATTTGATTTGTTTATTCAAACGTAAATCAAATTTTCAGTTAAAACAACCGCTGATTACAAACGATGTCTACAAAGAATTTATAGATATCGGAAGAATATATAGACACGACTCAGATCTGGTCGATAAGACCAAAGACGTCGTCTCATTACTAAAGACGGCAACAGATAAACTAAATGTGAAGCACAGGTCAACCCTTACTTATCTAATTCATCACTTGAAGAGAATAACAAATTTTCGCGAACATAACAATATGTGTGCAAATAATTTAGGAATAATATTCGCGCCCACAATATTTAGACCTCGGTAACTTTTCTTTACTATTATTTACTCAAATGACGTTCTATTATATCATTATATCATTAATTTAATGTTTTATTATATATATTTGTGGTTTAGTGACGCCATCAACGATCTCTATACAGAAGTGTTTGAGGCCGGCCCTCAGGCAAGAGTTATAGAGCTTCTCATAACTTATGCGAATGACGTCTTCGGACATAATTCGCACCAGACTTTTACCTATGAATTTGTAGAATAAGATAATCGCTGTTTATATTATATATTGTTTTATAAATGAGAATCCATTGTTTCGTAAACATTGAACTGATCTCTACTTTTGGACCAAATCATTGCCAACGAATATAATGTCAATTAAACCTTTCGGTCAAAAATTGATTTTAAGGCAAATTTTTTTTATAAATCATTCCATAACTCAAAGAGTGGCCAACTTTTTTCCCATTAAAATATGAACAATGTAGATTTTCGCTTCCACACAAATTTTGCAAGATTATCATTCGAAAACAATGCTTGCAATAACTGTTTGGCCAACTCTTATGTTGTTTGCAATAAATACTGAGTATTACTCATTCATCGATTATAATAAAAATTTATATTATTTTCAAATCATGTAATTAAAGAATTTAAATAGTTTTTTGAGAGAATCTAGGACATTTATATAATAATAATGTTGCCATAATAATAATGTTAAGCCCGAATTCTGTGCTCATCCTTAGTCTGGACCAATATTTTATATATAAAACCGAATTATTGTTAATCCAATCGGCCTTTAATTAGATGAAATGATCCAGAGCTTTGATAATTAACTTAAATGACCAGTGCTTTGAATGTGCCATTCAGTCAGATAATCCTTTTTCTATATAACACATATAAACTCTTTTATCTCTAATCCTTTCATTCATTAAAATAATTAACGAAATATTCGCGAAATAAGTGAACAAAAAATCAAAGAAAAAATTAAATATTTTACGCCAATCAGTGGTTAGAAAGTCAATCCATTTATGGATGTAATGACAAGTAATAGACAACTCTCTCTCATATTAATACATAATAATAATAATAGATAATGTAATATATAATAATCTTTACATTAAATTCCGAACACTTATTGTTCATCAAAAGCCTTATATCCAAAGAAATCAATTCCTAAAAATAAGAGTGAAATTGAGTCTAATATTTGCTCATATCTTATATCTTGTATTCAAATCCAAATATTTGTCGACTAAATGCCAACAGAGAATCAGTTTTTCAATTGAAATATTCCCACAAATCAATTGCAAACCTGTGAAACATCTATTAGACCTGCAAAGTGTCGTTTCTATGGTTACCACTTTAGAATTGTACCATACAATTGTTAAACCTGGATAATTAGGGATTAATTTTGAGGCAATTAAGAGTATATTTTTATTTCATGGCGTTATGTGCTTTTCGTAGAGTACCTAGATTCTATTTTAGTGCTCATTTTTATCATTGAAATTATGACACAATAGTACAGGTGTTCGCTTCATAGGGTTGAATAGCTCCGGGCTCTACCACTTTAGATAAAGGCTTCCACTCTATCATAATAATAGATTTGTTTTGACTCTAAAGTTTAGAGTCTTAACTCTAGAGTATCTTTTATTCTAAAATTACCTTGCTAACTAAGATGACAAATTTAATTTAAATCGGTTCTTATCATTGTAATTATTTGATAATTTGTTCTTATTTGTAATCTTGGTAATCTCATATATTGAGTGAATTTTAAAATGTGATGCCTTTATTTGTTTACCTTTATTTTCTAAAATTGAACCCAAAATTTGTTAATTTTATATAAAATAAGCCTCACTTTAAAAGAAATTATGATTCACTACAATAACATTAAAATGATTATAGAATTCCAGTGAAACAAATGAAGTGAAGATTTCATTTATACTCAGAATTGAATTCTTTATACGAATTTAATTTAGTATCTTGATCATTTTATGAGACACTCTGCGCATTCCTCTTTGTATTGCCTTATCGCTAACAGAATATTATTCCTTCAAATTTCCTTAAAAGATATGATTAATTAATTGAAAATTCGGATAATTTTTTATAAGTAAATGATTTAATAAATATATAAATAATTAAAATAAGTAATTCATTAAATTTATAATTAAATAAAATTACGAATCGTTTGCTTTAATTCAAATACGTTTACAAAACAATAACTTTAAATACTATTCATATTAAATACATATTCATTATATTAATAATAGACTTGGTTAAAGTGAACCTGGTTAATTTCTTTTTCTTAATTAATTAAAATTTGGTCAACTGCTCAATAATCGAGGAAAATCTAACTTGAACAAATTACAATATTTCTGACTAAATTTTAATGTATTTTTTTCAAACATATTTTGTTTTGATCGATGAAGTGAGCGATGCAAGGTCATACAAGGTCATACAAGGTCACATTCTCTTATTTAAAAACTTCCCAAATCATATAGCAAGGTTAAAAATCAATTTAAAGGGTTTTGTTTTATTACATTAGTTTTCAGACGGCATTAAAGTCAATGATTGACTTTTGAAAAATGATGTAAAAGTGCAAAACCAGAATGTGAAAGGTGATTTTTCCAATTACCATTATATATTAATAATTAATTAATTGATAAAATTCCCAAAATATTATTTAGTTAACAATTTGTAAAGTTTATTAAAATTGAGTTAATTTTGATTATTGTTAATAAAATAATAAAAATTGTTTTGTCTTTAATTAAGACCAAAGTTTTATAAGAAATTTGTATCAAATATTGTGATTAGTATTCATTAATGTATTAAAACATAAGTTATATAACATTTTGTCGAATAAAAAAAATTCTTTTCTAAAAAATATTTAATTTTAAGTAATTTTTTATTTGAAGAAAACGAATAATTAATTTATTATTTCTTTATTTTTTTAATTTTATTGAATTGTTTGCTCTCAAATCAAACAGAATTTGAATTTCGATAAAAAGATACAGTGAAACACCGATCATATGAAGTGATCGGGAAATCTAAAATAGTTCATAACATCGGTCAGTTCATAAGATAGGTCACTTTATTATTAAAGGTAAAAAACATCATAAAAAGTCTAATAATTACAATTTAACTAAAATATCAGTAATTTTCTGTTGTTTTAATGATATAAAACAATATTGAGTTATTTTACTTTGAATTTGAATTAAGTATTCATCACAAAAACTGTCATCATTTTGTAAAAGATATTTCTGAAGAGTATTGATAGTACTTAAAGCCTTCGATTTGGAAATTATTTTCCTATATTTTGATTGAAATCAATTTAAAAACATTTTACACAAAAATATAAAAACGGGTCTTAATATTTAGTTTTTATTTTACCATTAGTTCATACGTCATCAAAAAGCATTGATTTTAGTAGTTTTGGTTACAGTTTTCATTTCATAACATCGGTCTTCATAAGATCGGTCTTCAATTAACATTAGTGTCTATGGGAATGGATTTAGGTTTTTAGATTTAATTCATAAGAAAGGTCATTTCATAAGGTCGGTATATCATATTACCGGTATTTCACTGTAAACCCAAATCTAACTCTTCCAAAGAAACTTCAGAAGTACGGTCAGGGTATCTAAAAATTCCAATCAAATTGAGTTTGGTATCATATGAAACCTTATATCAAGTAGATTCTATATCTGAATACCAGCTGCCAATGACCAAGATCTTTTAATTATAGTTAGTTTAAATTTGATAGTTAAAGCTTTGAAAATTGAAAGATTAAAGATTCTTTTACTACTATTAGACTATGAATTAGAAAAATGACATTTACTAATTATATGCTAATGTATATAAAATATTCAGAATTAACTATAATTAAAAAGATCTTGGTCATTGGCAGCTGATATTTCAGATATGGAATCTACTTGATATAAGGTTTCATATGATACCAAATTCAATTTTTGATCAGTATTGTCTTATTATTACTTACACTTTCATTATTCACTTTTAATAAAGGTGTAAATATTTTGTAATTTATTTTTTTTTAAAGTTTAAACAAACAAAAGCATTTGTTTAGTTGAAAATGAGTCCTCCCTAAGTGGTCATCGCATTAAATTTTTTTATTTTCAGTTAAATAACTAAAGGAAATATTATTCAACTAAAAAGATATAAAATAAGATTTTATTAACAATGCAATAATTAAAATTAATGAGTTATTAACAATAAGGTAATAACAATTACATGGATCAATAGAACATCCTGGATGAATATAATGAGATGTGAGATAGTTAGTTCTATGCGTCAATCGTTGGTTATTTTCATATCATGTTCTAATAAAACTGCTTGTTCAATTATTAACATTTGTTACTCAGTTTAATTAAGCTCTTGGCTATCAACTGATGGCGAGTAATATAACGGAGAACTGTACTATAAGTGTTGGCATCTGTGCCAAAGACACCGCCATTTTATTTACAGAACAAGTGTTGTCTCTATTCTATATATTATCTCCGTTAGAACACACCAAAGATAATGCACACGAAGTTCCCAACTATGAAGTTGCCGTAATTGATCTTGCTTAGTTTTATTTAAACTAAATATTTGTCTAAAAATTGATTCTATATTTACAGTTAATCCCAGCGATAGGTCTGTTAGTAGTGACCGAACAGATTATCCGATTCATCAAAAGCCACGATATCTCCCGTTTTCAGGATATTGTTATTAATATTGGCTCTTCACTTCTTTTTACTTTAACAAGGTAAGTCTATAATTTCAAACTCATTTTGGCTAAAGTGTCTCTTTTTAGATCTCTTTTGTTAGGAGTCGTTGTTATTGTATTTTCGTGGGTTTATAACAACTTCAGAATAGTAGACCTCCCGCTCTATTCAATATGGACCTGGATATTCTCATTGCTCTTGGTAGAATTTGTTTACTATTGGACACACAGAGCACTCCATGAGATTAACATTTTCTGGGCGGCCCATCAGTTCCATCATATGGCAGAAGACGTGAACATAACCACAACTGTTAGGGATTCTGTCGTCGATTTGGTTCTCTACGATGTCTGTCATTGAATTTAAATTTACTAGAATTAATTCAATTAATTAAATGATCTAGATATTCCCATTACCACTGGCAATGATTGTACCGCCGCCTATACTTGTGGTTCACATCCAATTTAGTCTAATCTATCAAATTTGGTTACACAACGAAGTTATAGGAAATTTAGGACCCATTGAGTACATAATAAACACTCCCCGTCAGCATAGGGTACATCACGGAAGAAATCCCTATTGCATTGATAAGAATTATGGAGCACTTCTTATGATATGGGACCGTATATTTGGTACCTATCAAACAGAGAAAGAGAAGATAGTATTTGGTGTCGTCTCTCCCACTCCTAAAACATTTGATTCCATGACTTTACAGTTCGGTTATTATAGGGATGTCATCAACAAATTCAAAAATGTTGACGGCTTCTGGAATAAAATGTCCGCTCTCTTTAAAGGACCTGGATGGGCACCTGGCAAACCTAGACTTGGACTGATTAAAGAAGTTCCAGAACCGGATCCGATGGCCCCCAAATATAGTTATGATCCTTATATTCCGTTATGGAAAAAGTTTTATGTCTTAATTCACGGAACTATTATTATGATTGCATTCATGCAATTAGCAGATCATCCAACTATTGTATGAGCTTGATAATATTTTCATTCTTTCTAGTTTACTAAATTAATCTTGATCAATTTCTATTTCAAGAGATATTCTCCAATGAAAGGCTTTATGGGAATTCTTTATATAATATTATTACTCACTTCAATTGGTGCCATTTTTGATGGCAGGTAAGTTCAAATAAATTTGTAGGTTCACCTTGTTAACATCTAATTGTATTTACAGGAGATTTGCCCCTCATTTGGAGATCTTGAGATGTTTGGTATACTTTCCATTTGACTATTACTTCGTAGAGTCAGTCGAGTGGGCTATAGATGAAAATGAAAAGTTTGTACTGAATTCAAGTCTTTGGATGATTAGAATATCACATATTCTGTCGATACTATTCTGGTTCGCAAACATGTTTGTGACCAAACCTGTTGTCAAAATCAATAACATTTCACTAAAAGACATTGAAAGTTCAGACTCTACAGAGAAGACAATAAACAGTAACTTTGAGCGCTGTATGTTTGCCCTGGGTATTACCACTTTGGTCTTGTCATTTAGTTTTGCGTATATCTATAACATCGATAGCTGTAAATCACTTATTAATTATATAATAATTTGGTTTAAATACAATGTCTTCGGTTTTATTTATGATTAAATCAAAGTTTTAGTTAAATAATTATCTGATTTTAGGTTCAAAATAAGTATAATTTTCCATAAAATTAATACTTTCTTAATAATTTGCTTTAACATAATTTATGGAAATAATTGTTTATTAGAATTTAATCATATAATCTTGTTAGATTTTAAATATATTGTTAAATAAAGGCTAATATTTATTATAACTTAAAGTATTAAATTAAAACTTTTAATAAAATATATATGAAAATATTTGGTTACATAAACTTAGAAAATGAGATCAAATAAATTATATTTTAAGGTTTAATTATTATACGACTACAGTCTCTACGACTGACACAAACTCTACTCTCGACGTCTGGCAGAATATATCCCGGGTAACACTCACACCGAGCAATTGTTTTAGTGCCACAGGATTTCGGTCCTTCTGGATAGTTCTTGCATGTGAGTGGGCAAGCTGATGCGCGTTGTTTCCATGAACCACGGCGACATGCTATCTTATAATAAGCATGTTAATTTTAATAAATAACTAGTAATTCATTATATGAATAATTTACACGGATTTTGCATTATTTGAGAGAAGACAAAACAGAATATTATTTGTATAATCATATATTGAAAAAGAACTTTCATCTTGTACTAAATAGTTGATAAATAATCTAATTTATCAAGATTATAAATTAATAGTCGAAAGTTCTTAACTATTTTATATATGCTTTTAACGACAAATGAGTTCCGCAAAAATATTAGTCATAAAAAACTCCAAAAAAGGTTTTTAATTCCTGGAAATGAAATATTCTTTGAATTTTTATTTATTTTATTATTATTCTCGAAAAAACAAGCTTGGTTATTTTGAGGATATCTAAAAATAGTTAAAAATGAAGTAATCTCATGTAATTTAATTTTATTTAAACTAGGTTATAAAAATTTTGCTCATTATATTTTGGATATCTTTTTCTCTAAAAATATACAAAAATAGACACTTTAAGTTTTTAGCTTGCTACAATTAAAAATTATTTAGACTAGACAAATAATTTAAAATTAATTCTAGTGATCAAATCTAATTAGCCTTAACATGGTTAATTTTGGTTTTTCTATAGGATTGTATATAAAAATTCATAAAAAGTATAAAGAGTGCGGTCGCGTTTCCTATATTACAAGCTAGGTAACCTCCAGGAATATCGGTTTGTCTATACCAGACATAAGAGAACCAAAAGAAGCCCAGTGTCATTTGTACAAGTTGCATTTGTGTGATATACTTTTTCCACCACAAATACTTTTGCATATGCGGTCCAAAAGCAGCCAAACCGTAGTAACCATA
>JAQFZM010003259.1:0-11445 GCA_034695785.1 Galumna obvia
TGCACCGATACTTTGGCCCTTTTATTATAACAGAAATAAAAGGGCCAGTGAATGTCCGAGTGAAGGAAAAATCAGGTAGTAGAGACGAAATAGTTCATATTGAACGTCTCAAGAAGTACAGAGAAGAATACGACGAGAACATTGATGAAGATGTATTTTTAGATGAACAAAATCAGATGGAAAGCGAAAATATAACGACAAATCCTAATATTGATATTCCCAACAAAATTATATTAAGGGAAAATAAATCAGGGAAGAAAACAAAGGGAAAATTTCTTAAAGTTTCAAAACTAATTAATAGTGATTACAAAGAATATAATAAACGTAAAGTTTATAGTAATGAAAACTTAAGAAGATCTAAACGACAAACTAAAGCTCCAGAAAGATTAATTTATAAATAAATATAAACTTAATGATATTTAATATATGTAAATAAATAATGTGTAAATAATCAACATTTTATTAATTGCAAAGTATTTTATTCATAATAAAAAAAGAAGAAAATTACAAAAAAATGACAAAATAGAAAAAAAATCCAAAAAATTTAGTAATTTTAAGTATTAATCAGTTTTATTCATTAATAATAAAAATTGTCAAACGAATTGAAGATTAGTGTCTTTTCTGTCGTTTCAAATACTTTTAATGAAGTATAACTTCAATTTCTACTTCACCCTCTAATTTATGGACACTCTTAGTGTTATTGTGTCGATCCACTCGATCTGTCTTAAATTTCTCTGTGGCACATAATTTAGTTCCGCACACATGGCAACAGATAGAGTAATCCCTGAAGAACCAGATTTGGAATGTATCTAAGCCGTTTTCCCCTTCAGTACGTGTTAGACCAATGTAAGACTCGATTTGAAATGCCTCGAATAATTTGCGCCACTCATTTATATCAACCTTTGATAATTCCGATCTATCGTATTCGACTGGATAAATTTGCTCAAACCAGAATTTTTTTAGAGCGATGGCTGCAGTCGGAAGATAGGTTGGTTCGTCTCCAGAATACTATAGATCATGAAATAATTAAAATATCATTAATATAAATTGACTTAAGAAAAATTATTCTATATAATACATATTACTCTGTGAATAAATGGAATAAATAAAATACAACAATAATATACTAATTAAATTAGGAAACATTAATAATTACAGGGAAAGTGCGTTCTTCATCCGTTTCTTTATAATGGAACGCATCCGGTGACACAAAATTCTTTTTAAATGTGTCCTCACAAAAGCCAACATCTCTCAAACGTGCGTTGCTGATCCGCCAAATGAACCCTGTTCAGGCATTCCCTTGCCACTTGGAAGTCTATCGGGAGTGTCCACTATCTGTGAAGAATGTGCCTGATGTGAGGCCTCATCTTGTTTATCAGGAAATGTTTGATTGCCACGTCTTAAACGTTTTGGTTGTAGCTCATCAGAATCCTTATCGTTCACATTTTCTCCCTCAGGGACCTGGAAAACCGGTAAGGGATTTTCCATAGAAATTGCCACATGACTTCTCTGAGAATTCCTTTCATCGATGACCAGATAGTCATCCATTTCCTCATCATTGGACTCGATATTATCTTCTCTCTGTTCATCTCTTTCCTCGATTTCATCATCTCTTTCTTCATTCTCATCCAAATTGTTCAAACCAATGTGTTGTATGATATATGGTGAGACTAAATCTACTATATTTCTATATATGCCATCACTAAACATAAACATCAAATCAATTTATAGAAGAAAATGTTAATATTAAATATTAACTTACATTGTTTTAGTGAATACGTCCACCTTTACGTCAGCCGCATCTTTGTCAATTCGAAGACTTTTTAGTGCTTCAGCCAATCTGTCCCGTTGGTCACTAACACTCTTCATGACGTTTTAGCTTTTTCCGGATTAGTTTTAACGATGGCTGAAATGTTTTTCTCCACTTCTAATTGTCTTGCAAGTTGAGGACATTTATCGCATTCAATTTGAGCTGCCTATATAATAATATTAATAATAATAATAGTATTAAAATTACCGGAGTTATATTCAACACATTTAATATTCGATTCAATGCTTGTCGAACTCTCATATCATCGATGGCCTCCTGATCCGAACCAACACTTCCTGCGGATGAATGAATTGAAGAAATCGTTGAGATATTCAATGGCTGAGCTGATGGGACACCGCCTCTAATATTTTCAGGGATATTCCCTTGAAGATTTACTAGGATAATCCCTTGGATAATCGCTTGATTATTCCCTGAATTGGTAGACGTTCCCTGGATTATTGGCGTCGAAGAAACGGTCGTCGATTTGGCGTTTACTATTGGTGTCCTCTGATTGTTATCTTCTCTTTGGTCAGACTTCTGTAAAAAAAGATTAATTTCGTTTAAATTATTATTTACAAAAAGACATACCTTTCCTTTAACACCAAATCTAAACAATGGATTCCCTTTAAAAACAAAAAACAGATTAACTATTTGATACAATTATTTATTTAAATTTAAGTACCGACGATTTAAGTGGTCACAATTCTGGTCAACAAAAACTTATTTAAATGAAAAAAGACTTCAATTTTGAACAAAACTAAACAAAATTTTGTTTGAAATAAACGTGTTTTCAATGTTTGAGGATCGACATTACAATGACTGACAAACAAAGTTCAACACTTTATGAAAGGGTTGAGTAGAGGTCTCACTTATTTTTTTGAATACTAGACCTCTAAAAAATTGATTGACAGATCTGAGTTAAACTTATATTTAATAAAACTTCATAATTGACAATTTTATTATTAATTGAACATTAATATTTCTTATATTATACAATGTATATTTACAAATTATATTATAAAATTTATTTTCATTATTCTACAAATCTTAAATATATTTTAGTTGTTTTTATACAGTTGACAATCATTTATGAAATATTTGTTTTTATAAAACCATTATTTTTATGAACCATATATACAAACCATGAATACTCGTAGTTCTGGCGCAGAAAGAATGAGAGATCAAAGATCAATCTCTCCTCAATGGTCAGATGATAGCGTAGTTAATGAAGCGATAAAAAAAATCAGGATAAAATAATCTTCAAAATTCTGATTCAGAAGAATCAGGTTCCCTTTCAATAACTCACAAATTGTTGAAAGTAATATACAACCAGATGTTAATTATAAAAGCAATAAAATGTCAAAATTTTTAATCCCAAAGAAAGCAATAATTTAGACACAATTTAGGCATTTGTAACAGTAAATTCTATTACTCCACGAGATTTTAATGGTCTCAACGATGTGGAAGAATGGTTATCTCATTTCAATAAAACTGCCAAAAGTAATGCATGGGATGAAAAAATGCAATTAAGACATTTTCCTGTATATCTCAAAGGTCTAAACCTTTATATAATTGAATTAATTTATCTCTAAATGAAGAAACAAAAGTGTCGACCACTGAATTAGTCAAGGGCGATTAATCCCTGTTTGGTGTTTGGGAACATTTAAGAAGAACAAAGCAGATGTTGTCACCTCTATTGTTGGCGATGCCGTTTATATCGGTTACATACATGTGAATACCGCATAAAACTTATGGAAATAACTAACTCCTTCATTTTTAAAAAGTATATCTCAAGAATGTCTTGATCAATTTTCATTCTGTAAAATATATTTTAAATAAAATCTCCAGTTTAGTTTTACAAAAATAAGTTTTAGAAAAAATATCATAATTAAATAAGTAAATGGAAATTTGTGAAATTTAAAGATCATTTAAAAATCTGAATTTTTATTTTTAGGCGAAAATTTATATATTTTTTTAAATATTATGAATTTTGCCAGCTGAAAACTCAAGAATTCTTTAAACTATAGAATCTTATGCTGATTCATATTATATATTTCTTTGATATTAATGATTAATATTTTTAAAATTATTTGACTTCAAATATTTAAATATACATTTTTTTAATATATAAAAAACTATAAATAATATGATAAATAATTTGATATTCGTGATCGGCATAAAATTCCCCATCCAATTCATATATTATATTCATGAATTATATCTGAAAATTTTTAGGGTGATTTCAAATAAAATTGAAATTTTAGGATACGATGTACTTACAATTGATTATTTTTGTTACATTTATTAGTATGGTGGTAGAGAGGCCTGTCTAGCGCTTGTTTGCATCGAATATAACAAAACGCGAGGAGATCTTCTTTACAACTTAAGTTTGGGTAACGTATCACAAGATATCGTCAATCGTTAAGAATATTATTCTATCCCTCGGAAACTTGGGTTTAGATTATTTAGATCTCACGTTAGTTCACTGGCCCTATGATATGAAAGAGTGCACAGGAATACTACGACTTATTGATAAAAATAATCTGACTATTGGTGGGGACGCCAGTGTTAAAGAGACCTGGAAAGGGATGGAAGAGGCTTATAGACTGGGTCTCACCAAAAGCATAGTATTCTCTAATTTCATGTCAGAACCATTGACTCAAGTTTTAAGATCGTCGGCAATAAAACCAGTTGTCAAACAGGTATTGTTTCTAATTTTAAACGATTTGATTAATTAAATAAATTAAATTTAATATTAGATTGAAGTCCATCCCTGGCTCACTCAGGAAAAATTAATGGAATTCTGCAAATACAATAGCATTCAAGGTACCGCTTACTGTTCCATAGGAAGACAGATCAACAAATCCTAAGCGAACCGATATTAGTACAGATCGTTGTTAATCATAATAAAAATGTTCCTCAAGTAATGCTTCGGTGGTTTATACAAAGGAATATCATTGCTATACCAAAAACATCAAAAAAGGAAAGACTCAAAGAAAATATTAATATTTTTGACTTTCAATTAAGTGATGAAGAAGTGAATCAAATCTTCACTTTAAATAGGAATAAGAAATTCATTACTCACAAGGTATCAGTCAATATTCCTGTCTATCCCTTCCGTATACCATATTAAGAATATAATCTTGGTCCAACAAATAAAAAGGTTAAATCTTTAGAATTTACTTAAGTTTATTAAGTATAACATGAGGTACAAGGACCAAGTGGAATATTATATTTGCTATTACATGAACAAGGTATAAAGTACAGAAATAACTAAATATTTGTAATAATAACTTTTCTCTAAACATTGAAACAAAACATTTTTTTAAATTAAATCAAACAAAACATTCAAAAGGAAAGACTTTGCATTATTTCAATTTTATTTATAATTCATTTTATTTCAAATAAGAAAAGGAATTTTTATATACAATTACAACTTACAATTAAAATAAAAATTTGGGGTTTCTTTAAAAAATTAATTGGGTTTTAAGAGTACTATTTTATTAATACAGGGTGCGGCATAAGCAACTATAGTTTCAAAAAATGAATATTATGAATGCTACAAAAGTTATTCTAATCAAATTAATGCATTCTATTAAGGAATGTATGGAGTATTGTTTACTAAATATTTGTAATATCTGACTTCAATATTGAGTAAAAGTTACTTATGCCTCAACCGGTACTTGTTAATTAAAATTTGGGTACTCAAAATTCACCAAAATTGTATTTCAAAAATGCAATAAAAACTGAATTGTTATTCACCCTTGAAAAACCGAGTTTATATACAAAGAACAAATATAATATGATTACATAATCATTTACTGCTATTAGAAATGGTTTTGAATATAATATAGAATATTGGATTATGTGATAAAACATAATCTAGAATAGGAAATATAAAGTCCAAATGAAATTGGGATAACAAAGAGAACAGTTTAGCTAATTGTTTATTATAACAACTTCAAATTCTTTGGCCTTTCATATATTTCATTATACATTTGAATACATTATACATATTAAATCAAATGTAGTGAAACACCTAAATTTAATTACGAATAGAATATTTTGGAGTTTAAATAATTGTTTTAATAATTGTTTTAATAATTGACTATTTCAAATTAATAGACCTTAATATAATTATGTTTTACCTTATATTTTATTTAAAGCCATAATAATAGATTGGAAAATTTATTTTTAAAAATATATGATAATATAATAAAATAAATCATCATTTTAAAAATAATACTTTTTCTTGAAAATGTATTTCATGTTTAATCAAGAAACTATTAAATGATTAAATAAGATTTATTAATTTATTAATAAAAAAATTTCAAAATTGAAAGAAAAATATTTTTAAACTAGGGTGATATTTATATAATATAACATATATTGAACATATAGCAGACATATTCAAATTTCTAATAATAATTTTATCAATAAATAAATTACAGTTTTTATGTTATAATAAATGAATATTTGTTTTTAAAACAAATTTAATTAAGTTACACTAATTAAATAAGTTTATATAGTTGTAAAAATTAAATATCAATTATTTTTAAACATATTTTGCTTATTATTTCAATTAACATAAATAAAAATAAATAATGTTTGTCCCACCCCAAAAATTTACTTATATAATCATTTTATGAAATTTATTTAAAAATTTTCAGATGATTCATAGATATGTTTCAATTCATTCAGGGTTATTACCAGACATGGCCAAACTTGCCGGCCCAAGATGGGTTAGGTATTAGGGAAGGTCATTTTGGTCCGAGCTCAGGGGGGTATTTTGAAAATGACCAAAAAATACCTAAAAACGCCTAAAACGTCGTTTTTTAGCCGTTTTCTGATGTATATGCGTATATTTAGTCATATTTTAACTTATTTTTTCAAAATTAATGCAAAAAAGTTTACATTACAAAAATTTACAATATTTGCATTTTTCAAAATTTTTAACAAAAAATTTCATCAAATTTTTCACTCAAAAACTGTAATATTAACTTTTTAATCCCTTTTTATTAAGTTTTAAGTTATTTTTCTTAAAAATTACAGCTTTTTGAATATATTTCTCGTAATTTTTACTGATTTTCGTCAATTTTTCTGAATTTTTGGCCTATTTTTTCCCTTTTTCTCTAGGGGAGGTACCTGACTTTTCGTCCCAGGGGGGGTATTTTGAAACACCCCCCCCCTATTGGCCATGTCTGATTTACAGTACAGTAGTATAAGTGTTTTCTTTATTAAGGCATTCAAAAAGTTTGGTAACAAAGTATTTTCTAATAACTCTTAAACGGCTAAACCGATTCTAATTCTGTAAACAGTATATTAGAGGATCACATACATGTATATATTTTTCCAGTAACTTTGTCTTGTATCTTTGCTAATTTTTACAAGAATAAACTTATTTTTTTAACTTCAATTATAGTTTAATCCTAATTTTTTGAAAACGAATAAATTTTCAATTAACTAGTACATTTTTCTAATAAATTGAGATTTTCAAAAAATTATAAAAGATGCTATTTTTAATATTCTTATTATTTTGGAAAAAATTAGTTTTCATATTATAGTAGTAATATATTACTTACAAATTGTTAGTATTATTTAGATAAGAATAAGCAAAATATAAGGGATTGCCCAAGGATTATGTTTTAGGGGGATTTGGCCAAAATACCTCTAAGCCAAAAAATCCCAACAGATCTAGTGCCTGTCTCTAGACGCTAAAGTTAAGGAACCTAAATTCCTAGGGGGCTAAATATGCATTACTTACTCGTCATCAATGTCAAAACAGTGGCTAGCAGTCAGTATCCATTCATTCGCTATTATAGATCCAATACACAGGCTTTAAATCAATTAAAATGCATTTATTATTGATTAAAATTTATTAAATTAATAA
Source organism: Galumna obvia (assembly GCA_034695785.1). Classification (NCBI taxonomy): domain Eukaryota; kingdom Metazoa; phylum Arthropoda; class Arachnida; order Sarcoptiformes; family Galumnidae; genus Galumna; species Galumna obvia. The sequence goes on from JAQFZM010003259.1 coordinate 7,701, forward strand.
TAATTAAATAATAATAATAATAATATTAATGTATTTACTTTAAATATAATATGTTTTAAAAATAAATAGAATGAAATGCAAGGTTTATAAATTCCAATTGGAATTTCAGGCCTTTTACCTCATTCCTAAATACTATTACCAAGATAATTGAAAAATAAACCCCTTAATATTTTGTTGAAATTTAAATGTTTCATCTTTAGTATACGCCGTATCATGATCAAACTCTATTAAAAAAGATCTTGACCAATGACTATTAATTATTGTTCATATTTTCAAGCGCGCATTTAAATATTTAGAATCTAAATTATAAATTAAAATAGTGATGGTCTTTTAAAAAAAGAATAATCAGGGATGGTGAAATGGTCGAGTCCTAATGGGGTGAATTGGCCGAAATACACCCGAGACCAAAAAATCCCAACAGATCTTATGTCTGTCCGTAGACGCTAAAGTTAAGGGTCCCAAACTCCTAGGGGGTATCTTGCCAATTTTGGCCTTGTAGGGGATATTTCAGGATACCCCCTATTCGCCATCCCTGGAATAACTCATTTTGCCTCTATATGATATATAGACTATATCTCCTCTAATATTAGTTAGACTAAGATTCTTATTTAATCCCATAATAAAGTATGTGATCCACTTTTTTAGGTTATTTAGTTCGTATTTTATGTGAATTGTGAAAGCATACTTAAAGCTATTTATTTTATCAATGAATGAATATGGTTGGTTCATACAATAGATATAATAAAATAATTTACCCTCTTTGCCCAGTGGTGGGCAAGGTATTTACAGCTTAGTTTACAGTCTTATAAAATAATTCAAATTCATAACATTATAAAAATGTATTTATTTAAAATATTCAACTATTTTAAGTCTAGGATTCGGGACAAATATAAAATTTGAGCTCAAAAAATAAGAAAATTAAGAGTGGGTCAGCTTTTTATTGCATTTTTGTGCTATTTGGGCTATACCCCCCACATGACCCACGGATGACCACGGTTTTCAAAACATATTACAGTCTTATAAATTAATTCAAAATTCAAGGATGGTCATCAAATTTAATTCTAAATATCGCGCTTAAAAATTTACCTAGAAAATTTTTTTTCATAAATAATCATCTAATTGTTTGCTTAAATTAATACAAAAATTTTATTAAAATTGAAAAACTTTTTTGCAAACCTATAACATCCCCTTTATAGTTTTAAGCGCATATCTATAAACAGTAATTTTTTTGACTAAATTTTCAATTTTTGAAAAATTCGTTTTTGACTTAAATTCTTAGTTTTTTCGCTTAAATATGATAGATGCGTTAAATAATAGTCAATTAAATGCATAAAAGCAAGGAAATACGCACAAACACCTATAAAACTACCTATTTTACGTTTGGCGGCCAATTTGAAAATACCCCCTATTATATCCCCCTGTCAAGTTGACCATGGCCATCCCTGCCATACCTGTAAAAACGCATAAAAACATCAAAATTACAGTTTTTAAGTTAAAATTTTGTTTTAGATTTCGAAAATTTTGAAAGATTGCATTTTTTTGTCGAAAATTCTTAGATTTTGTATATTTATAGATAAAATACGTTAAAATGTGAATAAATGAAGTCATATACGTCAGAAAACGGCTTTAAAGTGACGTTTTATGTGTTTTTAGGCAATTTCGGGTCCTTTTAAAATACCTCCTTAATACCCCGCCCTAAGCTTGGACCAAAATATCCTCCCCTAATACCGGTTTAGCCATATCTGTTTAATGATAATTTCAATGAAATGCATAAAAAGATAATTTTAAACATATTTATGTCAAACAAAAAACAATTAATTTTTTCAATTAATTTATGGAATTTTCGTTTATAAATGAATATTAAATAAAATACAAATAATACAGAATTTGTGAATCAATCAGTTTTATTAACTAAATCTTAATTCCCGATTACCTCATAAAACTGATCGATGACTGATGTAAATTAGTTTAACATGCTCGCTCATGTCAAATATGATGCAAGCTAAAAAAAAGTGTCTAGATAATAATCAATGTTTCTGATAACTAACTTTTAAAAAAACTTCAACTTTGTTAAACGAAGTTTAAATGCAAAACATTTATTAGTAAACAAATTAACATTGGTACTTTAGTAGAATTTCATACTCACGTTCTTGTTCCATTTGGACAATCACCATTGGCATTCAAATCAATTTGTCCATTAATAATGGGACATGAAAAAATTTCAAGTCGTACTACCCAGGGTGCTTCACCTTTGACCACATTTCTACCGTGAATTATACGACTTTTCGTTGGATCCTTTTTGTGGAGATTTTTATGCCATTTAAAGCACAAGTCATCAAAACCTTCTGTCAAACTATTGATTCCACAGTCGGGAGGATTGAGTTGATTGTAGGGTCCGATGACTGCATGTGAGTTACCGTTCACTGATTCTATAATCACTTTATATTAGAGATTATGTTTCATAGAATAACTCTTCCATCAATAAAATAAACTTTCGTAAATGAAATAATTTAACTTGAAAAATGTTAACTAGTCAAAATATTAACTAGTGAAAATATTGTGGTATATATTTGAAAAGAACTTTTTATTAGAGTTAAGAAAATAAAAGAAGTTTAAAAATTATTAGTATGTACTAGTTAAAATAATTATTTAACTATAATCTTATTTTTCTAATTATTTAATTATTTGATAATATTTTACCTGAATTTAAGAGAAAACAAACCAAAGTATAGATTAACAACATTTCCATTATTTATTTTTAACAACAATTTTAAATAAAACTTTTTAACTAAAATATAGACAAAATCTAATAAAATGCAAAGAAATGTATGAAATTTATATTAATTTATAAGAGAATCAAATTTCTGACTTAAATATCATATTTTGATTGAATTCCAGAATATTTTATTCAAAAAGTGATTAATTTTCTTATATATATTTTTAAAAATAAAACAATAAAAGTTTAAATAAAATATTGTAATTAAATAATTATTATTTACATAAAAAGTTTACATTTTTCCGAATAATAATTAAGAATCAAATCATTAAATAAAATGAAGAGAAGCCATAAAATCTGGAAACCACTCAAATCTATTAAAGACTTCATTAAAGATATGTTTTTTTTGAGATCTTCACTAATGAAGGCATAATGTTATGCATACTATTCTTAAGTTTGAAATTTGTCTCAAAACAAAGAAGTTTTCGGAATATTCTTTGAATCACTTATTAATTTAATCCATAAAACAAATTATAGAATTAAATCATTCATTAGCGGTTCAGTTCATATTGAACTTGTACAATTTTTAAATATCAATAACTTAAGTTTAATTCAATAAAATAGTTTTATTATTCAAAATAAGTTAACATTTTTAGGAAACGAATTATATTTAATTTAATTTAATATACCTTTTATTAAATTCAAAAATAAAATTCTAAATCAATTCATATTAATATAAATAATAATTATTATTACAATAATTATAATAAAAGTAATAAAGATTTTGCAAATTTAAAAATAAATTCAATGATATTAAACCCATTGATTTTGAAATTAGATTCAACTGAAGGACTAATTGGCGATCAAAACACTGTCTTTCAACGAACCAATGAATTGAAATCTTACTCTATTTGAATCTCTTTTCAGATTTGGAAGGAAAGGGATTCAATTTGTTAATGGATGGCCATAACTAAGACTAAGACTCACAATTTGTTGAGTCATATCTAATCTTTTAGTTATTCTCTTTTA
>JAQFZM010003260.1:0-11443 GCA_034695785.1 Galumna obvia
AGTGCAGCCTTTTTCCTCCAAAAATTGTCAACTTTAAATTGACCTCCCCGTTTTTTGGGTTGACCTAGGTCAAAAAAATTTTTTTCAATCGAAAGCTAATTCAATTTAGAATCGACTCACGTTGAGATCTTTTTGATTTTTCAATGGATCAGGGTTTGGCTTCTTATCCGGTAAGGTCCTTTTTTGAAAATTTAGAAAATTTTTAGAAAAACATGGATTGCAGAGAATAAATTTTTTTCTTACATTCAAATAGTGCATTACAGCAAAAAAAATTTTAAATGGGACAAATCATGTCTACCGATTTAGTTATGATGGTCCCTAAGGACCACCACTTCCTGGGACATATCATGTCATATCCGATTTAGTAGTGGTGGTCCGTAAAGCCAGTAGTGGCGGCCGAAGTGAAACATTCTTCACATCGCAAGCCATAAGGGTGCTGCCACCTTGCAAGGAGGAAAGTACTGGGCATCTCAGGCACTAACTCACCCCAACACACTTGGTTTTGCCAATTGAGCCACAGGTATTAGAATGGGGGTCATAGCACTTTTCACGCCAAACCTGAACCACGTAACTTGACTCCAACATTTTCTCGACAATTATTCCGTGACTTGACCATGTGACATTACCCTATGAATTTTGGTCAAAATCTGTAGCCATGACAACCTGATACCCGATCCTGTCTTAAATTCTCTCGAACTTGTCCCACTAATTCTCCTGAAATTGTCCAAGCACATATCCCGAAACAGTCTGATCACTTTCACCGAACTTGTCCGGACCCTTTCCCCGAATTTGTCCGACTACTTTTCCCTAACCTGCCAGATCAATTTTTCCCCCAAAATTTAACTATGTGATAGTTTTACAATTTTTTGGATTCTTTTAGAAATTCTTTATTTTGTATTATATTTTATTCAACTACCTTTTTGTTTGTGAATATAGGTTTTAATCAAATATTATAAAATTTTTTATTCATTTATTTAATTCATTTTATTTTGACAAAATATTCATGTTTTAATTATTTTTATCAATATTTTCATATAAATTTGTACAAAATCATCAAAATGTAAAATGTAATAATAAATATATATTTGATTCTTTTCTTTCATCATATAAAATCCTTTTGTCTTACAAAGGTCCTCTTAAAACACTCTTTTTGGGAAAAACTTCAATAGACTAAGCTTTGTTTTCAATGTAAATGATAAGGATTCTTTGTTTATTTGAAAAAAACTGAAAAATAAAAAGTATGAATTTCAAATTTCAAGATAAAGGAAATATATGATTAAAATTTCCCTTTTATTACTCCTATACACAGTAATACTATATTTTGACAAAAATTAACAGTGTATTAATCTTAGGCTCATATTTAATTTTTTAAAAAAAATCTTGTTCAATAAGAAGGTAAACCATGATACATTAAAAAATCAAAAATTCATGAAATATAACTACAAATTTTTAGAAATGAATATAAGTTTAGAAATGTATATAAGTTATTCACTGGTATGTGTGATAAGGGGGAAAAGCACTTTGACCCTTACAAAACTAAAATTGTTTTTAATTGAACATATAATTAATGCAATTTATTAGGGAAATATTTTTTAAAGTTAATAAATGATTTATTGCCTCACAATTTAATTTTGAACAAATATAATGATTTATAATATGTTTTTAAATTAAAAATCAAAAAATAATTTATAAATAAATATAATTCTTTTATCAAACTAAGTTAAATTAAATTGATAAATTGGTTTCTAAATAATTATTTAATGTAAAAGGGATCGCTATCACTATAACTTCAGTATTTTCGGTTATGTATTTACTATTTTGTATGTAAAAAATGGGAATTAACTCGTACTAGAAACACAAATTAATCTAGTGATAGAATTATAATTAAATTATTCTATTTTATGATTAATAAATAAATTAATATTTAAGGTTATTCAATATAAGTTTTTAAAACTCAAAATTATTATTGGAGATTATTATAGTTATAAAAATCATTATTGGAATAGTTTCACTCTTTTCTTTTATTAATGATAAGTCTTTGCTATTAAAAGTATTTTTCATATAATTTATGTCAAGTATTTTTTGTTTAACACAAAAACAATTCATTTTCTGTAATTTCACCAAAGAGTTGTGACAATTCACTTCTCAATTTTTGATTGTTAGTATTTTTATTTATCACAGGTTTGTTATTATCACTGTCAGTATTATCATTATTCATAATATCGTCATTTAAATTATTAATTATATTTTTATCATTAATATTCACATTAATATAACTTATTAGAGGTACATCTTGTGACTGCCAAGAGTCAAAATTAAAATCAGATAAGTGATGAGAATTCCTTCTAATATTTGGTTTTCTTTCCCTTTAATTTCTTGTTACTCGAGTTGTAATTTGTTTGCGATTTTTATCAAACGTGTCCTCAAAATCCCAAACATTTTATTGGTCTAAGGAAATTCTTTCTTTTTAGAATTTTTCGAAAAGTATTTTAAATCTTGTTATTAGTGATGATATTTTGAACTTCAAATCATTTGAAGTTTTGTTTTTTCAAGAGATCTCAAAATTTAGCGTCACTTTATTATCAAAAGTTAAATATCATTATATTTAGTGTAAATTTCTTCTCTATTTTAATATTATGACTCCCTTTTAGTGAAAAGACGGTTCAAAGATTGATCGGTATCTTCTAAACTCTACCAATTAATCGTAAATTTAGAGTTTTGTCTCATTTCAGACCAGAAAGCAATCAATCGTTTCGTATATTATGTGGAAATTTAGTCACATCTAAACAATTTTAACACTGATCTCATAATCAATAGTATTTCGCAGAGATGTTATCCATCCGTGAATCTCATTATAATCAAACTCGAGAATCTGTTTACAACTCTTCAACAGATCTCTAAGATAGAATATGTGGTTCTTCTTTTAATAATATGTAAAATTTCGGTACAATTTCTTTTCAAATTCAAAACATTTTGGATCAAATGAAGAACACAAATAAGATATTTACTGTTTATTGACCTCTTTTCGTAATCAGAATGGCCTTGAACATTCACTCATTGGAATAAAAATCATTTTAACCTCCATTTCGTCAAGAAATTCAATGTTTTTCAAAGAAAATGGTCAACAATTAATGGCTCATCAAATGGCGACTCATTTCAACCCCATTAAAGTCAAAGATGACTATGAAATCAAGACCAAAAAAATTTCTATTATTAAAGAACACCCCGAACTAAAATTTTGCCTTCATTATCATTGCAAAACCCATATTTCTTTCATTTGTAGGGTTTTTAGCAATTATTTTAAATTCGCTTTTGAATATTTAAACTCAATCGACTCATTAATCACAAACTTACCATCAATTTTACTGAAAAACAATTCATACGTTTATGTGCTGTCATTCCTTTTGTCACTCATAACAACAAAGAAAGGAATTAAACAATAAAAGAACAGAGACTCTTAACTCGAAATAGTTTCATATTAATACAACGTTATGTAATGAGAAACGAATTCAGACAATATTTTTACCAAATACCATATTTGGTTTATATTTCATTTAAACTCTTTTGAATTATAATAAAACCATAATCTTTTAGAATAAAATAAAAAATTAAATGACAGAAAACGTCTTAAAGAAAGAAAATGTGTTAAACTCTTTGGTTTATTCATTCATATTCGTTTAAAATTGGGGAAGAGGTGAAAAACAATTATCAACCATTACAATTGAGAAACGAATCATAAGCACAGAAATTGCGGGAAAAAAAGAAAACAACCAAATTTTTCGGATAAAAAAATTGCTGTAAGAACTATAAAAAGTAGTAATTTGAACCATTATACTTATTATTTTTTAACTTTTAATTATGGAAATATTTATATGAAAATGTTATTTAAAAGATCAAAATTTGTTAAAGATTAAAATAGTTTTTACTTTAGTACAAATTATAATTACTTAAAAAAGGTCCATATCTGAAATCTTTAAAAGTTCACCATAAATTTAATTTGAAATAATGAAATTCCCAAGCTAGCACTACAATTTAGTTATCTCAATAATAATTTGCTAAAATGCATGCATAAATATTGATAAAAGGCTAGAATTTTAATTTAAGATTTATTAATATAATATTTAAGATTTTAACTTAATATGAAATTTTAAAATATAAAATTACCAACTTCAGTTTTATTTAATTCAATAATTAAATTTCAAATATTAGGTATATTTTAAATTTATTTATTGTTTCAATTACAGTTTCAAATAACTTATTTTATTAAAATTAAATATAATATTCTTAATTGAATGAAATTTTATATATAAAATATAAATGAAATAAGTGGTTATTATAATGATCCTGCATAAATGTCATTCATATATAAATAAAGTCAAAGAAAAATATAATTTTTTTATTATATTATATTCTAGATTTCAATGAAATGTTTAAAAAAATTTGGTTTGATTCATAGTTTCAAATATATTAAAGAAATTTTAAATTTGAATAAAATTTATATCATAAACTTAAAAATTAAAATTATATTTTAAATGATTTTATTAATATTTAAAAATATATTTTATAAATATATTTTAATTGTGTAAGATTAAATTTGCTATTAACAAATAATAAAAAATTTAAACAATACAATAATTACAACAAAATTTTAATTAATACGGTAGCCAATGGTGTCAAAACTTAGTAAATATCACAAGCCTTTAATATCATAGTTGACAGTAACTAATTAGTTTTAGTTATGTGAATTTATGTAATGTTATGTTAAAGTTAGGGTTTTGGTTTGTTTAGATTTGGTTAAGTTACTCATCGAACTTGGTTACACCATTAATTTTTCGGGAAATTGTCTTTTGGTTTATAAGGTTTCTGTCTGTTGGATTTTGGTTTTTTGGGTTTCGATGTGTTGGGTTTCGGTCTATCGTACTCAGAATTCAACAATCCGTTGTATTGTTAAACAAATAAAAGAGAAAATACGTTTTTGAATGCCAAAGTTGTCGGATTTGACGGCGAAAGAGAATTTGTTGGTGTCATGAAATATCGGGCGGCTTATGATAAAAGTTATTCCCACACTTGGCAATCCAAAAAAGAAATTGTTAACTCTCCGATATATTCAGTAAATTCTTTAAAGGTTTTGTTTACATTAGTTTCCCGTTCTTTCTAATAGTTTCTTTGAGATGTTCAATTGAATTAATTTAAAAATAACTCGTTTTGTCTGATTTCACTAAAAGGAATTCTTATTTGTGATAAAATTAACAAATATTGGAAATCTCGTCGGATCTCTTTTATTAAATTAGACTCGAAACTCTATATAAACTGACCACTTGAGCAACTACAGCCGTTCTTTTAATTGTTGCTATTGTGGATTCTTCTCCTCAACCAATAGTTTCACAGTGGGTGAAAGATAGGCGTAAAACGTTGAGTATTGTCTGAAGGCGGAAGCGAACGAATGAAGATTTTAGCAATAGTTCCAGTAAGTCCTTTAGTAATTCAGAGTCATAGTGATCATCATATCCAGTCTCTTTAAAACCAAAATTCTAATGACACCGATTTAGATGAGGACCTAGATATAAGATGGTTTATAATTTTCTTATTTGAATTGAATTTATTGTTGATTTAAGACGCGATTTTTACAACTTTTATACTTATTTTCAAGAAAACGTCTGTAAAATATTACATTAAAATAAGTAAAATAAAATATTTTAAAAATTATTTAAAAAATAGAGAAAAGTATTTAAGTCAATATTTCTTAATTACAAAATTTCTTTTTCTTCTATAAATACTATTTTAATTTTGATTTCATATTTTGACAAAACAATGATAATATGTTAGGCTTATCTCGCACTTCTAGAGTCAGATTTTTGATATGATTTCAGGGATCTTAAGAATAATGTGAATCTGAAAGAGTGGAGTTAATTAAAGCTTTTGATTATTGCTGCTTTTCTTTCAATATAAGGAATAGAGTTCGTTATAGAACTTTAATCCTAAAATTTGTAGAGCCCGTTACTATTCAAAATTTACTTATACTAGCCCTCGACCCTGTAAACATGTTCAATGGATAGTTGATAATATTGTCGAGGAATATAGGGTCGATTTGACTTGTAAAGGAAAATTCGTAAAAGTTTATTTGGTGCGTTTATTCGGTTAGGAGGATGAGTAAGTTTAGCTTCGCCATGTCGGTGCTTGTGAGGTAATACGGTATATTTATTGACCTGCGTCGACCTCATCATGGAGATGAGAGTGATCAGAGACCTTATAAACTTATTCGGGATAATAAATTACGACACTAAGAAAATTTTTATGGCATTTGTTTACCAATTGCTATCACATGATTGCATCCTTCATTTTGTTCATATGATGTTTCAATTAGTAACGCGTTCTATTTTTTTAGATAAATATGATTTTGTCTATCACTTATCTTATAAACGTCCTGAATAAAAATTTATTTGAATTCGATCTGGCTCTAATTATTTCGCTCTTAATTGATCTAAACTTTTATTCAATGTATTTTTATGCTTGTTATGAATAAAAAAGTATAAGTTTAACATTCTTATTCCCGACTTCAGGGTTTTGAAGAATTTTTAAGATTAATATAATATCACCAAATTTGATATTTAATTTTAAAGAATAAATGAGTCAATTAATTTATAAATAATTGTTTAATTATAATCCCTTTCTGGATAAAATGTATAAATGAATAGAAAATAAAAATTTAATGTTTTTGTTCGACTTCGTATTTTTATAAAATTATTTGATCTCCAATTTTATATTTAATTTTTTCGATCAAATAAATAAATTAATAGATAAATAATTGTTAAATATAATCCTTTTTACGGGAAAATGTATAAATGAATAGAAAATAAAAATTTAATGTTTTTGTTCCTGGCTTTAACATAACAATTAGAAAATTTTAATTCAGTTGAAAAACCCCATTTATTATATTTATTTACTAACATTACAATTTAACTTAAACTAATTTTTTAATTTATACAGAATTAAATAATAAGTATTTTTTAAATCTACATTTAATAAATATACATTTAACCATAGAAGGCCAGGATTGGCCTTAGAGGCCACTTTAGAGAGCAAAGGAGAAATTCTTTACATATGAATAAAATCTATTAACATTAAACGTTACAATTAAAAAGGAGTGGGAAATACAACTAGTTCTTTATATAAGTCAATGTTTAATAAATGGCTATTTTGGTTTTAATTCAATTATAAAAAACTTTAGTGGAATATATTTTAAAAGTAATTAATAAATAATATACATGTATACATATATGTATGTTTAATTTTGAAAACAATTAAGTAATTGGAAGTCAATATTTGGAAATCAATAACTTAATGTTTGGATCTAAATTCTTATCAAAAACCAGTTTTAATTATCTCAACATAAATAAAGTTCTGTAAATAACATTTTGGCCCTCTCGGCATTAAACTATCAAACTAATTTAATCTATATTGAAAAATCAAATAATTTAATTTAACCCAATATAAAGTGGTGGAAAGAATTATGTAAGATCGCTTAAACCTCTGTAATTTTTAAATGGCTCAATGGATTTTAAAGCGGTTTTCATTAATATAATCTAGAATAATTAGGTTTTATAAAAATATTATTACAATAAATTTGAATAAAGTTAAAATTATTTTTAACCAAAAAGTTTTAAAAATTTGAAAAATTCTAAAAATTTGGCCAAATATATTGGCCTATTGTGGCTTTGTTTGTGGTTTAATCAAATAATGTCAAGCAACAATGTTGCATAGTTGAACTCACTTTATTAAAAAATCACAATATATTTCAGATATTAAATGTTTCATATTTCTATAACAATAGTCTTTTAGTCTTTTTGATCTTAAATGTATCACTCAAACTGACATAGCTCTTTTATTTATTAACCTATTGAAACAAACTTGGTGTCATTTTAAACATCTATTTTTTCATTTTTGGAATAATATAAAATACTCTAGCAATTTTATGAAATTAAGTTATTATATCATTAAAATGCCTGATTATTTTTATTTTAATAAAATATATATTTTATCATAATACAAAACGTTTTTCATTAATATTTCATTATATATTTATATATATATTCTAGATAAATTCAGTGAAAACCGTTTTAAAATCGATTGATTCATTCAAAAGTTATGGAAGTTTGAGTGACCTAACATAATTATTTCCTCGACGGTATTTATTATTTGCTACAAATTTTATTTCTTATATTTATTTATATCATGATGTTAATATTAATCATTTTAATCAAACCTACTCAAAAGATTATATTTTATTATAATCACAATCAAAGGCAGATCATATGAAATGACTTGTTATGAAACGTAAACTCTAACCAAAGCTTCTAAAATAGAGATAGCACTTAAGGGTTTATTATATCCCTATAAACTTGAGTAAGAAACATTTTTGATATATGATTAAAGTAAAACTTATGATATATAATAAAAATTCAAGTTAAATTTAAAGTTCATTTATAATCTGCCATGAATAATGATAACATTTTCAATGTAAATATATTACCCTTTCAGGGCTTTGACGATCTCTATTATATAAAGTGTGCAATTCAATGACCCATCATATGAACTAACCGATATTATGAACCATTTTTGAATACCCGATTACTTCATATGATCGGTCTTTGTGTGTATTATAATTTTTTATTCAATATAAATTGAAGTTATAAATACCCCATATATTATTTTTAAATATAAATATATTGACAATTTAAGTTTAATTAATGAGATAATTCAAATTGGCGCAAAAATTATTAAATTTAATTTGTTGATTAATTTATTTTTCAAATTACTTTCAAAAAATTTAATTATAAAATTACATAACAAATTTATGACTTGCTTTAACCTGAATTAATAAGGTTACAAAAAGTTATAAATAAAAGTGTTCTTATTATTCCAAATAAATTTATTTTAAAATATTATAAAATTTTAAATTGGAAAAGGAAATATATACACTTTTTACAAATTTCAATCTTACTGTTCAATGAATTTATTAAATCAATATAATTTAATCAATATGGTAAAATAACAATAATTTTATCTACTAAGACAACATATATTTTATAAAACAATGGGAATTTTTCAAATATTTAAGTTACTACCTTCATATATTAAAGAATATGAAAATTACTAGAATAAGTCATAAATGTAAATAGATTAGTTTTTCACTACATTTACTGAATTTTTTAATTATTAAAAATTATTGATTAATTAAATCAACTTTGTTTATTTTTTAAAATTAATATTTTTCAAATAAAGTTTTGTAAAATTCATTTTTAAATACCTTTAATTATTTAAAATATTCAATAATAACAAATTATAATTACGAACCGGAGAAATATATTGAAGATTATAATGAAAGCTTTATAAAATATGCTAACTATTAAATACGTTCAAGTTTAAAATCACTCGATAAGCATTTTGTTACTAATGAGTAAATTTTAGGAAAAACCCTGAATAATTTATCAGCAGATATTTATGTATGATTCAAATATTAGTTTCAATGACTAACGTTTAAATAAAAATAGTCCCTAGAATAGTATACTTTAATACAAATTAACTGATTTTTCATTCATTATTTATTGTCAATTTTAGCACATTCTGTTCTAGAGATTTAATCTTTTATCTTCAATATATTTCTCCGGTTCTTAAATATTATCTGTAGAAATAAACGGTTTTACTAAATATAATTAAATTTAATTTAAAATCTTATTTAAGAATTAATTAGGGTTAAAGGTTTAGTAAAAAAAGGATAGACTCAATAAAAAAGCAATAAATTTATTATTATAGAACTCAATTTATATTATCGATCAATTATTGAATTTGTAGATAATTCAATAATATTCAATTTAATAAAGAAACCTTTTGTCTAATCTTGAAATTTTGATATTTTAAGACATAATTAAATTAAAATAAACTGTAAAAGATGATCAAAATATCATAAAACTTTCACGGGTTTCAAAGTTTTATATTATTGGAGATTTATATACATGGATTTCATTTTATAAATTAGGCATGTTTTTTTTAATTTAAAAAAAACTTAAACTTTGAAATGCAAATTTGAATACTTTATTACAAAACGAAATTTTTTTTATTGAATTATTTGCTAACAAATTCGTGACAAATTTTTCAGATTTATAACAAAGAATTTGTTAAAGTTAGACAATATACCAGATTTGATTAAAGGTGGTTTTTCCTGAATACCAAGTGAAACAAAATTGGCAAAATATTCCACCCTAGAAGTAAAGGGCACTTACAATTAGCGTTAATTGGCATGCACTAGATCAAATACCTCCTTTGGTTTCAACTATTTTAATCAAGGTCAGGAAATAAAAGGTTTTAATAACAAAAGAAAAATATTGTGGTAGTCAATTTTTCGCCATTGCTACGTTTTTGGCCACGCCTTCAAAAATATTTATTGACAAAATCATTAATGTAATATATGATTTCGATAGAGAATATTACGCTGATTTTGAAAATGTATATGTAATTTATCAATTATAGTATTTGTCGATGTTCGGCAAATAATTGATATTTAGAACATAAATGTAAATAATTCAAATTCCATTTTCTTTATTATGATATATGCCAAAGGGGAGACCTGACCGAAAGGTAGGCCCAGAGTGGAAGCATACATCATATAAAGCCACTCTTAAAGGGGACCGGTATGGACTGGAAAGAGATCGAACGAGTTGTACACAAAACACACTTTTATTTAACGATAATTAAATGAAAGACAAATTAAATATAAACAAAAACTATAAGTTAATGACCGTTGAACTGCACTCGACGAGCGGTCAACACTGACCAAAACCCTGTGCTCGTGGCATTCGCTTACAACCTCTCGTTTAGGCTTTCAAATCAAGACTAACTTTAATTAACAAAATCCTATTCTTTATACAAAACATAAACTCAATGGCAAAACACATTTCCACACATTGTGTGAGTCGACTGACTCGCACAACCTTGCTCATTGAGCATAAGTTAGAGATCAGCCCATATCAATTTTAATTTAAAGGTATATTATAATTCAGTGTTAAATTCTCTATCGAATTCATATATCACATTGATGATTTTGTTAAAAATAATTTTTGAGGGGAGCCAAAAATGTAGCCATGGCGAAAAATTGACTACCACATCATTTTTCTTTTGTTATTATGAGCATAAAAACAAAATATTTATTAATATAACAAATATATGTATAAAATTATTGATTTTTTTTTGTTTTCGAGATACTTATTATTGCATATAAAAATATTAATTTATTTTTATGTTTTTCTCATTTTTAAATTAAAAACATTTGCTATGTAAAATTAAATTAGGAAAATAAAATTACCAAAAATAACATTTAATTGATTTGTCAATTAGATTCTTGGATAACATCACCTTTATTAATTAATTTTAAATGATGGCTTTTGAT
>JAQFZM010003261.1:0-11442 GCA_034695785.1 Galumna obvia
TAATATTGAGTCAATCAATCCTTTATAAACCAATGCTTTTCATTATTAGCTTCAGTTCCTTTCTAACCACAGCAGTGTTCACAACATTGTCGGGACTCACTCTTCCATTCATTAGTTATGGTTTAAGCCTTTCATTCCATTCATATCTCTGTAATAAATCATATAAGTAGTGCTCAACGTTTTGTAATAAATGTATTTACATTTGATTAGTTTTGAAATAAAGTATTTTTGCATATGTGTTGCCCACTCTTTTGTGGCCAGTCGTAAGACATGCCACAATTTAAACTATATTTTTAACTTTGGATAATGAATAATGTTATATAATATCATATACAGTCGAAAATATTTAATGTTTTTTAATTGTTTTTCCATTCGTATTTTTAAAGAATTATTTAAAATCAAGATTTTAGAGCCTCAATGAGTTCCTTGCTAATTTCACCTATCAAGAAAATTTTGAGTAAATAATTGATTAAATATAAGTTATTGAAAAATATTTCATTGAGATGTCAGATTAAACATATAATATTTGATAATTTTTATTATCAAGCTAATCAATTATTTATTAGCAAACTCAATTTAATATGCTTTAAATACTTATTTATTTTATTTTGATTAATTCATTTTATATTACTATAAACTGTAATTTATTCTTAATACATATCTTAAGTTATCTAAAATTTTCAAAACTATTTTATTTGGCTGAAATACATACACACGATTTTAATTTTATTTATTTATTTTATATCCATTGAATCTTGGAAATGATAAGTTTCTAAGTGAAGACTAATATTTAAAATGAGCAAGAGCTAATTGAGTTTTAATGATAGAGATTCTGTTTTATGTAATGAGAATAAATTATTATTTGTCTAAATTTTATTACTTTTATTAAATAAATTTTAACTAATTAATTGAGTAAACAAATATTCAACAACATTGACCATTAATTAATTTTATTAATTAACTCATTTGTTAAGCTTAAATAAAATAGATTTTTCTTCTTTTGTTATAATATTGAATATTATTTTTATTGGAGAATTAAATCAAAGTTTAATACGTGAATAGGAATTGAATTTATGGTAAAAAGGGGTTTTTGTTGGGAAAATTCAACGATTTAAGTAAAAATTTCGAAATAACATGCTAGCTCACTATCAAATTAATAATGGGCAATTAGTCTTTAAGCAAGACAATTTAAGTTTCTAAATTATAAAGAAAAAAAACTAATTTATTTAAGATATATAAATGTAATAAACTAAATATATGAATATTTAATAAAAACTACTTTAATTCTTAGATAAAATTTAGACTAATAATTCTTTAATGTGCGCGGAGTGGTGCAGTGGGTGAAGGTATCATTCCTGTCTTCAATGCTGAGCTCATAGGCGTGTGTTCCGAACTATGAGGGGGGGGTACTTTATCCGACTACAGGTGGCACAATATGATTCACCACTTGAGGTGTTGATGATCTGCTAGCGGGGGGTAATTAGGGCTGCGTTCCGGCTAGGAATTTGGGTGCCGGTCCTAACTCAGGGACGAACACTAAGTAGTATGTACGTATTGTACCCACTAAATAAGTCATGCATAAAAGTCTTGATTTTGAAGCTGTCTGGCGGTCAAACCGTATTGAAATGTGAAAATTTTTCCCACTGCCTAAATCTACTAAATATATTCTATGCCAATCTCACTACAATCCATTCTTTTAGCACCCCTATTAGACCCACCTCATATGAAAATGCTGGTTTCTACTATTACAGTCTAAGATATGAATTTATGGATTGGTTCAATTTTGGATTGTTAATTTTGAAATAAAATAATTGTATTTCTATTCAATCAAAACATTTTGATATTCTCAATTTTTCAAAAATTAATGTTTACATAATCGCAAATGTGTATGTTAATATAGAAAATATAATTATTTATTACTTAACATTGAAATTATTTTTAATTAATTACTTAATTTCACTTGAAATTTTTTTTAATTTTAATGTAATTTAATATTTTAAATCATTAAAATTTATTTTTAAAATAAAAATTTATATATTAAATACGATAAATATGACAACAAATTATTTTCTTTTAATAAACTAAAAATTACATAAAAGTGACATTTGTTTTATTGATTTCAATTTTTTACCACTCTTTATTTTATTTCGATAACTCTTAAGTTTTTTAATTTTATAATTATTTTAACTATCTCAAATTAAACTTGTTTTTCATAATTTTATTATAATTTTGGAGAGATATTTATGTTAAAATATAAGAAAATTCTGGTATCAAATATGTAATTTTATATATTTATACGAATAAATAAAAGTATCTGATCAGATATGATTAATTTTATTAATAATATATTCAGAATTTAATAAAAATCATTGAAATATAAAAATGAAATAAAAATATTGAAATTAAATTAATATTTAAACATAGTTTTCATTAGATATACGAAATATTCTTCTATTTTTGTGAGGAAAACACATAAAATAAATTATCTTAATAATGGAAATAACAAATATTGGATCAATAATAGGATAAAAAGTTGTATATGAGATCTTAATACGCAATTAAAGTAATAATATTTTTATAAAATTTGAAATATTTTAATTTTTAACATCTTTAATTAATTATAAAGTCATCGATTGCGAAAATAATTAAAGAAAAAATAACAAATTTAAAGATTATTATTTATGATTGATCTATATTAAATATATGGTTCCAAATTAATAAAAATTAATTTGTTTTAAAAAAATTATACAAAATAAAATAAAACTAATAGTATTCGTATGAAACTTTTATAAATTATCAGATCTTTTTTTTAAATAATAATTTTTTTGTAAACTGCAATCTTTGCCTAAAATATTTTAAATATATACCACAAAATAAATTTTTTAATCATTGGGCCGGGAAACAAAGTCCCTTATTTTTTTTAATTTTATAAATATATAAAATAAATTATCAATAGTAAAATATTTGTTCAAAAGATATTAATATTAAAAAATAGTTTACATTGAATTAATTAAATATTTTTATGTATTTTATATGTAAAAACTTTTAAAATAAATAATTTAAATGAAGGAAAAACACAATAGTATATCAAATAGACAGCAAAAGCTGTGTATGAGACATTAATATGCAATTAAAAAAGATAATCTTCATACAATAAGTAAAGTTTTTAATAACTTTTATTAATTATAAAATCATTGTTTTATAGGATAAATATTTAAAATTATATTTATAGATTAAATAAAAAAATTACAAATTGAAAAATTTTGCATTGAATTTTTTTACTTGATTGTTTATTGTTTGAAATATTTCAATTTATTTCATTTGAGAGATTGGTGGATATAAAATTGAAATATCTTAGAAACCATTTACTTTAGCTTGGGAAGTTTGTATATTTTTTTGATGAGCAAGATAATTGTGTGATAACTTTTTATATTCATTGTACAAATCAATAAACAAATTTATAAAATTTTGTTTAAAAACTTAAATAAAATCATAATGAGATCTGACAAGAAGAATATTAGAAATATATATTTAATAGAAGCCGAAGTCTTAAGCAATGAAGACCCTTAGTAGGACCTCTATTATAAAACTGCTCTTAGATTAAGATTGGGAGAGACCAAACCAGTAGAGAACATTTGGACAAACCCAAACGCAATATTTATAACATTTTTATAAACTTATTATAATAGAAAGTCATCAAAATGTTATATATTTACATCAAAATTATTTTAAACAATTTTTTTAGAGAACAAACGTTAAAATTCTTATCAGATCTTAAGATATTAAATACTTTTGAAGTTAAACATAAGTTAGAGTCAAATTAATAATAAAAGATTAGAGTTTTGTTTACATAAAAGATGTAGAGAGAAATGTAAATGATATAAATGTCTAAATAAGAATTTAAATAAACTTTGAGTAGCGCCGAAGTGTCCTTTAACTAGTTAAAGTTATGGTTTCCGCTACATCTCTGGAAGAAGATCCAACTTGTCTACGAGTTGTTGAACAACCGGGAATATTCTGTTTCTGAAGAACACCCTAAATACATTCGATGCGCCTCCTTTTATGTCCTTCGAATAGTGCGTTGATATTACCAACAAAGTGATTCTTTGTCTTCGATAATATCAGCATTTTTGGTTTGTGATGCGATGAACTCTTCAAATACTCTGGTAACCAATACTTTGATCTGATTAAAGTTGAATCCAACCGTTCCGTATCAAGGTTTTATTTCAGTCTCCAATTGTTTGGCAATTCCTGCATTTTTTTAATGTCGTTTCAAATGTTGCCATATTTCTTTAGTGTTGTCTAATGAGGGCTTCTCCTCTGCTCTTATTCTCTTGTAGTCTTAATTCCATTGTTAGCAAAAGCGACAAAATGTTGGAGTTCTTTGAATTGTTCGTCAAATCGGATTAAAATCATCTCTGTAAGATCTCTGTCTGTCAATGATTTTCGGCTCATTGTTCTTTAGGGACAGTGATTTCATTGTTTTCTTCCATCTCTGGACGAACTCAGTTTTCCACGATAACTTCATTATTAAAAGGAAGTTTCACCTTGCAATAAAACATAAAAATGGTTTGAATTTTATTTTATCCTTTAGTTTTATTTTTATTTGAGACAATTATTTTATATTTCACTCTTAAGTATTATTTATATTTATAATAATATTTTTATTAAAATTGTCAAACAATTCAAAAGTTATTTGAACTATTAATTAATAAATGTTTATAATTTTGACGTTTGTTATGTTTAAGTTCACTTGGAAATGCCCCCTACGGGCCGATGGAATTCGATAAAACGAAGACAATGGTTAAAATCTTTAAGTAAACTAAATCTAAATCTATAATCAAAAAGTGCGTATGGCCACTCTAACCACTTAAACATCACGGTCAAATTCTTTGATAGCTGTCTTTAAAAAACTTTCAAAAAAAGAACATTTTAACCTTTACCAAGATGATTATCAATCATTAATATTATATAGAAAGTGTAAAATTATATTCAACTAATGAATAAACTTATAAAATCAATAGAGATTTTATGAAAATTTTGTATTACTCATCAATAATGAAAATTGCTATTCATTTTGCTAAAGTTTAAAATAAATCTTTCTTTTGAAAGCATTTTAAAGACAGCTTTCAAAGATTTTGAAAGTGGTGTTAAGGTGGTTAGGGTGGCCATACGCAATTTTTGATTACAGATTTGAATTCAGTTTGTCTTAAAGATTTTAACAAAGTCTTCTTTTCATTAAATTCCTTCGGCTCGTTGGGAACGTTTCCAATTCAGTGGCGTATCGTTGAATGACTGCTTAGAATATAGAGAGCACTAGTGCTTAACAATAGTTTTTTTGCGTCACTAAATTCTTTTTTTTAAAATATTGAATTGTGCTTCACATATAAAATTTCATTAAAACCTTAAAACATTTTGTCAAATCATGACATACTCTTTAGAATAAAATTCGTTTTAAAATTAGTGCCATAAAATAATAATTTTTAAATCAATGAATTTTCTAATAAAAATTTCAAATAATTTATTGAAATTATTTTATTAATCCTACATTTTTAACAAAATTAAAAATAGATTAAATTAATGCACCGATTTTCATTAAATTAAATTTGGGTTATTTTCAAGCATAAATGTTGTAAACAAATAGAGAATTAATAAAATTATTTTATTAAATAATAAGATAATTTATGATAATTAAAGTTATAAAAATAAATGATTAATCTGATTTTAAATTGAACTAATAATTTACATCTTTTATCATTATTAAATTAAAATACTAAACCTTTTTACAAAAAAGGTGTTATTAAACATTTTTAATTTATTCAAAACCGTTTACATTATTTTTGTTTAACACAAAATCGTGCTTTTTATCAACACCCGTTTTTATCCATATGCGCTTTTATCAACAAATTCTCAGGTCTCAAATCATTTCCATAAGCCGTAATTTTCAAATTTTTAAATCAATCGGTTAAAATCAACTCCACTTTTATTAACACTTGCTATTTATCAACAAGTCTATCAGTACAAATGTATTAACGTCTATTCAATAAGCACTCCATTCTTTTCAAAACAAATTCCTAAAAATATAAACGTTTAAAAAGTGTTGAAAATGATATTTAAAGAAAATTTATTTTCAATTGACAAACACGTGAAATATGTTGACAAAATGTTTTAATTGCTTTTTGTAGTGAAAATGCCTGACAAAACAATAAGTGACAACTCATTTAACGACAATTTCAATGAAATACAAAAATATCAACAGAAAATGCTTTTTCTCGCGTAAAACAATCACAACTAACTAATTTCTTTCATTTAATTATGCGAACAATGTATTTATCATTCAATTTGTTATGTATTAAGAATAAAAAGGTTTTTGGTCGATAACCCATTTTTATCAACACTCCGTTTTGATGAACATATTCTCCGGAACTATCTTGTTGATAAAAATCAAGATTTTGTGTACTTAATATTTTTGGTTATAAACTGTAAATTTAATTTTTGATATTATTATTTTATAATAAAAAAATTGTGTTTAAATTTAAAAAATTTCATTTTAAATTAAACAAATGCAAATATTTTTTTTTATAATAGTAACAAATTATGTAATTAAAACCCACAAAAAATTTCATTTATATAATATAATCTATTAAATAAATTAACAAATATACATTTGGAATAAAAATAAATTTTTATTTAAATATTTATCTAAATTTCTTCAATATATTTAACTTATTCCCTATTTTATAACACTAAGATCAAGTATTTAATATGATGAACACAATTTATTAGTTATTCTTCTTTTAAAAATGAATTAGTAATAAAGGAACATTTTCTCGCTAAGTCTGACATGATGAAAGTTCCACATTTCATTTAAATTATTTTAATGATTTATAAATAAAATATTAACTTATTATTAAATTTATATTGAGTTTCTTTTAAAAAATTTCTTATTATTTATTTTTTCCTTGGTATTTTTTGTTTTTATAATTTTGCCTCGCTGTTTCATCAGGGGTGGGGTAGAAATTTCGTATTTCACATGTGATTTTTGAGCTATACTCTCTCATGGACATCATTGTTTATTTAATCAGGGGTCGGCAAGGGGTGTCATGGGGGCACCCCCCAAGGCCGAGTCGGCCGAGCTAACCCCCCCCCCCTAGGAAAAAGTTCAGAATAGCCCCTACTCTGAGAAAAACTGGCAAAATTAAGAAAAAACTATTAGAAAAATAGACTAAAAGCTGTAATTTTAAAGAAAAATAACAAAAAATTAAGTAAAAATGCATAAAATAGTCTAAATTACAGTTTTTATGCGATATTTTTTGCTCTAATTTTTTAGAAAAATTTACAAAAATGCTTTTTTATCAAAAATCTTTACCTTTTTGCATCAATTTTAATGAAATACACTATATTTGATCAAAATATAGTGGAAAATATCATATAAAGCCGTTTAAACCTATATTTATGCATTTTAAGCGATTTTGAAAAATTGCCCCTCTACCCCCCTAGCCGAAAATTTTTGCTAACCCCCCCTAGGGTCACTGACCTTGCCTATCCCTGTTATTTAATAAAACTTTTTAATTTCGGAAATCAATATTTTAAATATCACTTAATTCGATTTTGAACCATTTTTGAAACAACATTTTGAAAATTATAAAATTATTTATTAGATATTATATTTTTTCAGCCTGTTAATTTTACAAAAAAAATTTGAATGATATTTTAGGGATATCTTAGGCTAAATTATATTATCACTTAATTTTTCATTAAATATTAATTTTTATAAATTATATATATATATTTTATTTATTTGTTGTCATAACAGATACGACATATTTATAAAGCCATGGAATTCAGTACCTGGTCATGCTCGTACATTGTAATCTGAACATAATCCGCAATATAGTTATCTATCGAATTATATGTTTTAAAATATAAGCGCTAATGGAAAATAATTAAATAAACTATTAAACAAAACAAATAGATTAAATAATTAATTAATATATAAATTAATGTTAAGCAGGAATGGCGAAAGGGGGTATTCCGGAATACCCACACTAGAAGGCGAAATTTTCAAAATTCCCCTCTAGGAGTTTGGGACCCTTAACATTAGCGTCTATGGATAGGCACTAGGTCTGTTGGTATTTTTATTGCCTAGGGTAGGGTATTTTGCCAAAATACTCCCCACCCCTAGGACTCGGTCCTTGATGTTAAGATATTATTTTTATATTTAATTATGCGATATATTATTTATTTTTATAAAGATCAATATCTGTTTTACAAATAGATTCCAAAATAAGAACTTAATTTTATCATAGCATTTTTAAAAATAATTTTATATAATGTGTCTTAGTCTAAAATTATTAAAACAATAAACTTATTCAAATAATTGTATTTGATTTTTTCATTTTAAACTGTAATTTTTTACTTCAATTTATTTAATAATATTCAAAAATTTGATCAAATTTATATTTGAGTGACAAAAGTGTTTAGTTATTTTATTTTAACAAAATATATATGAAAATAAAAGTAAATTTATTTAAATTCTGCATCTTTAATTATATTCCTAATAATTTTAAATCTTCAATGTTATTCTGAAAACAATTTGTTGTCTTTTGTTATTGTTTTCATATTATTTTAATGGGTGTTAAAATGATCTAGTCATAAGCCAATAGTTTCACAAGATCTAGTTCCTATCCACAGATGCAGCATCCACATTGGCAGCTAATGTTAATTTCTCAAAAATGTTAAAAGAGTTCCAAATTGTCAATTATAGCATTTAGCAAGCTTATCTTATATTCAAAGGTTATTAATAAACTTTAATTTGTTTGTAAAATTTAGTAAAATAATCTAGTTACATTATTTGGAGAGGGAAAAATTAGAAGAGGATTTTTAACTAGATAAACTCTCTCTGGACTCTTGTAACAAATGAGGAAAACTTACCTTTATATTAATTTCAAAATTATTATATTAAAGTAAATTTATTAAATTAGTTTAGAATAAAATATTTTATTTAATGTTCTAAAATTATTATATCCAGAGCTAAACTAATTTCGCGTTTGGAGATTTTAGATAAACCAGTAACTTATATTTAAAGTATGATAAAACATATAATAGTCATTTAAAATAAAAACTTAATAGCATTTATTTTAATAAATATCGTAAAATGAATAATTTATATTCAAAACAATTCTTAGCAAAAATTTTTATAAAAATTAAAAGGCATTAATAATAATTATTATTAAAATTTATGAATTGTGGACATTGATTTGGGTGTTATCTTCTAAATTAGGTCTTAAAAATTCAAACTTCATGTTTGAGAACAAAAGTACCATTATGCATTTGGAAAGACTAAGAGTGTCTATTACGACACTCACGAACAATTCTCATACTTCCCACTAAAGAAATAGAATAAAGCATCAGGATCATATTTGCCCACAAGATCTCTTAAATCTCTTCTTTTAATGTTGTGTCGGACGCCAACCACTCGAACAGAATAACATTCTATAAAATTAGTGTTCGGTTTAGAGAATTGTTTGGATAATAGCTCTATTATATTGAAGGAATCGTATAGTTTTAGTAAGTGATAAGATGTTCGTATTTGATATTTGTTCCACTTTAATAAGACCAAGAGTGTTGTTGACTTTGTCACGATTTACTGCTATATTTCAGATCGCTTTACCCGGTTCTAAATCTGGGTTGTGATGGATGTGAGCCACCGTTGGAAAGGTTTCCATGATATCAGATAATTGTCAATTCCCTCCCTTTTTAGTTGATTCACAACCCTTGATTCTGACGGTCAATCCTTTCTTTTTGTGGAACAACCAAATTTTTGAATAAAAATTAAAAATCATTTGAAAATAAATTTGTGTTTTTGATTCATTCAACTTGTTACCAAGATCATATATCAATTTGGGTAACACATTAAAAGTAAAATATATTTACTTTACTTTCGACATATTCTAAAAATAAATTCATTTATATTAATAAAATAAAATATCAAAATCTTGAAAGGATATGAGCAATATAATTTAAATATACAAATATTAATAACTTAACTTATTACTTGTGAATATTTTTCATTATCAAATATTATTGAAAAATATACAATATTTAGCAAACCGATTTGTGAACCGACAATCTAGCTCAATAAAATATTAGTAATGGTCTATTAGTCTGCCAACAAGATTAAATAAATCCAAAACTTAAAATATTAAAGCCAATTAATTAATTATAGAAATTGAATATGAAAATTAATTTTTTTAAATATTATTAAAAATATTTAATAAAAATATATTTATGTAATTAATATAAACTGTAATTTTAGCGTTAATTAAGTTTATTATTATCTTAATATCCTTAAATTATACATTAGGTGGTGATTCTGAAAATACTTTTATGATACAATCAACCACAATATAGGTGGGAATAGATCCATATACTGGAAGGAAAATTTACCATAAAATTTCTATTTCTTAACCGATTTAAATGAATTTGGTGTCAAATTAAAATATAGAATGTCCTCTATTAAATTAATATGAAAATTATTCAAAAATATTTTTAATTAAGGCTATTTCAAAATTGTAATTTTTACTTAATATTTGCAAGCGAATTATTTTTCTTTTAAAATATATTTTACAAAATCCTAATATAAAAATTTAGACAATCATATCTAGCTTAATATTTATTTAACAGAATTTAATTATCTTGAAACCTTTTTTTTTAATTTGATTTTTACGAAGGCACTAAAAATGAGCTTTTTTAAATCTCAAGTTATAATCTGTAGTCCAAATTATAATCCTAGAAAATGATTTCTTCTATTTTTAATTCTGAACAAAATAGTTTTGAAATTTTCAAAATAACTCTAATGGCTTAAGATTGACAAGGTGATCTGTAAAATTTTTGTTGATTTTTGGAATAATTTACAAAAATCAGTAAATTTTTAAAAATTGCATGGTTATTTTCAAAATTTTGTATATTTTATAAACTAGTATATCGAATGAAATAGTGATATAAATTTGATTTAAAAATTCCCACTATAACCTAGTTAAATTGGTTATCCACTTTATAAAATTATTCCCCCCTATTTTGTGGTTAACTGTATTTCACATCCCTATGGGCGTTGCCCTAAATACTAAAGTGCATCCTTTTACCCTCAAAAATTTTCAAATTTAAATTGACCTCCCTGTTTTTTGGGTTGACCAAGGTCAAAAATTTTTTTTTCATTCGAAAGCTAATTCAATTTAGAATCGAATCACGTTGTGGTATTTTCGATTTTTTAATGGATCAGTGTTTACGTTCTTATTGGGCAAGGTTCTTTCCCAAACAAATATTGAAAAATATTTTCTGGAGTATAATTATAAATCAGTTTAAAATATACAGTCATGGCCTTTTTACGTGGGACTCAATTTGTATCTATATCTCCGCTAATATTTATTAGAATTTAATTCC
>JAQFZM010003262.1:0-11440 GCA_034695785.1 Galumna obvia
TTAAATATGATTTTTCTTCAATAATTTATTAAACATACATTATTTATATATTACTTTCTTTATATCATTTTTGGTTCTAAATATTATAATCAGACATTTTTTTTGAAACATTTTAATAATAACTAGATTTTTAAAATATAAATTTTATAAAATATATTAGATTTGACCAGCAATATTCTATTAGTACATTTACTGCGTACTCTATGTGACATTTGCCAGAATTTAAAGCTATTCTTAATGTTAATTATAATGATCGATTTATATTATAATATTATAAGTATTAATATAAGCCTTATAAGTATTAATATAATAAAATATTTTAACCCCTATGTACTAAAAGGCATCGCTGAGTTAGGATATACAAAATCGTCACCAAAAGATATAGGAATTCAACTCGAAATGGAAGCACCAATTTTACTAGGTTATATTCAGAATGGGGACTTTTATGATTAAGATTAAATATTAAATCTCTAAAACGGAACGTGCTAAAATTTACCATAAATAATGAAAGAAAAAATTAGTTATTTAGTAAATTATTCTATTTGTGGGATAATTTTTATAAAACGTTAGTCATTGAAACTTAGTTTTGAATCATTCATAAATATCTGCTGAGATATAAGTCAGGGTTTTTTTTCATAGATTAATAAGTATTAATAAAATGCTTATCGAGTCATTTGAAACTTGAACCTACTTTTATCCTTGAATATCTAGAAAACTTTCATTATAATCTTCATTATAAAAGTCCCCACTTTGATTGAGACATTCTTATGACTGAATGTCAAATTTTTGTGACCACTCGAAAAACATGTCACAATATATATTATTATCAAATTAATTTTATATTTGGTTAAAAGAATTTTTAAAAAATTAATTTAATCTTAATTAAAGGAATAGAAAACGATAATAATTTTAACTAATATTTATATCCATCTGAGTGAATAGAGAGTCTAAAAGTTATACACTTTTAAATATAGTAAATAATTGTTAGAATATCTTTTAAAGTACAGAAGATATTTTTGAATTATAACTTTATATCACATGGCTAAGGAACCGAGGATTTATCTAAGGATGTATAATTTAAGAAGCGATGATTCAAACAAAACAAATCATGATTTCATTTCATGGTATAGAATCGATTGATCGGATTTGTCTGGAGAGTTGTATATGTATTTACTGGTTATTTAAACCGAAGAGGCATCAGAGTTTTGTAAAGAAATTTAAATTAAGTTACCTAAATAAATATTTGTGGTTTACTATAATTCTCCAAAATTATATTACTCGAACCGATTCGTGATATTTTTTCTTCTCAAAGATTGATTTGATTGCCATTTATATTTCGATACGTTTTTATGCGTATTGTTAAACAAATAGGAACTAGATGAAATATTAGTAGTTTCTTTGATGTTATCTAAAGAAAGAACTGAAGTTATGGTATAAATCCTAAACATAGATTTAATTTAAAAAAATCCTGATTTCTTTTCTTCTGAATAGCTCAAATCACCAACCACCTTTTCAGATTTGTTCTGGTTTTATACGATAAATTTAAAGAAGAAACATTAGTGTTATGATTAGTAGTTTGTGTTGAGTTACCTAAAGAAAGATCAGATATTATGTAATAATCCTCAAACATAGATTAACTCGAAAAAATTACTGATTTACTTTCATCGGGATGACTCGATTGTCTAGATATCTCTTCGAATTTGTGTACGTCTTAATGTGATATATGAATAAAAATGGAATCAGCAAATTGATGAGTTGATTTAACTAAATAAATATATTATGATAAAATTCTCAAACATGGATTAGCTCAATCCTGATTTTCTTTCTTCTTAATGGTTAAACATACCTGATTTCTCTTCAGAAATGTTAAGGTTTTTATCCGATATTTGAATAATAGGGGAACCAGTGATTTGATTAGAAATCTGTGTTGATTTATCTAAATAATTATTTTATATAATGTTATAATACTAACACATGGATTTAACTTGAATCAAATCCTGATTTTTTTTGAATGGCTCAACTTGCTTGATTTTTTTCCGATTTTGTAACTTCTTTATTTGATAAATGTAGAGAAGAAAGACCAGAGATCTGATGAGTAGCTAGTGTTGAGTTTCCTATATAAACATCAGACGTTATGTTATAAATTCTAAACATAAGTCAATTCGAAAAAATTTCAGATTTCATTTGGTCGGAATGACTCGACTCACCGGATATTCCTTCCGAATTGGTAATATAATTGGTTATATCTGTATGGGATATATGTTAAGAAGAAACACCAGAATTCTGATAAATAGTTTGTGTTGAGTTAACTAAAGAAGATAATGTACTAAATTATAAATCCTAAATATAAGTTAACCTGAACCAATTTCAAATTTCTTTTATTCGGAATGAACCGATTTACAGGATTTTCCTTCAGATTTGGTGAAAAATTTATGCGATATATGAAATCGGAAGGAAGTATTTGTTTGTTTAGAAGTCTGTGTTGATTTAACTAAATGGGTATTTGATCTTATGATAAAATCCCCAAACATAGACTTACTTAAATCATTTCTGAATTTATTTAGGAAATGCTCTATTTGCTAGATTCCTTTTCGGATTTTGTTACCTCTATATGCGATAAATGTTGGGAAGAAATGCCAGAGTTCTGTTTATTAGTTTTTATTGAGTTGCCTAAAAAATTAAATTTTATGTTATTAATTTAATAAAAAAGTTTATTCGAAACAATTTCAGATTTATTTTTGACGGAATAACTCATATGACCAGATTTTCCTTCAGATTTTTAACATATTTATTCGATAAAGAACAAGGGGCTAATTAGCATTGTGATTGAGAGAAAGGTTTTATCATGCTTGTTCAATAGGTATTCATCGCCTACACCTTATGTGAAATTATTTTGTAAATCAATGCGTTAGAATTTGTTTAAAGATGAATTAAGAAAATTCCTTAACCGTTGGGTCTGGGAAAAATCGAATTTAGGAATCTTTTTTATATCCCGCCCACAACTTTTAGAAATCTGATTTCTTCAGAATTGATTTATCTCAATAATGGGCAGTTTATAAGAAAGTGGAGTTAAGGTTCACTCATTATATTTAAAGATATGAGTCAATTGGGATGACTTTACTTATGAAATATATAAAAGAAATTCTGTTCTTATGACACAATTCGATAAACTAATCGCCACATCTCTATAAACGGCCATTAGTTGAGTTGAATCTATGGTGAAGAAATCAATTTTTAAAAAGTTGTGGGCGGGGTCTAAAAGTCCTCAAATTTCGAATTTTCACCATAGACCTAATGGTTAATGATATTACTTAATTTAACTTTATACATATTCTTCCGCATTGATTTCTAACAAAATTTCAAGATAGATTGGGATAATAAAACCCTTCGCCCAGTCACAAAGTTAATCCGGCCCTTGTCTTTAGAGAAAAAAGTTTATATGTTATGTTATATTTCTAAAACATGAATTACCCATTTACGGATTTTCTTTGGTCAGATTGATTTGACTTATCGGATTCTTTTTCAGATTTGGATAAGTTTTATGCGATATATAAATAGATATGAAACCAGTAAATTTATTATAAGGCTGTTGATTTGTCTAAATAAAAATATGATTTAATAATATAATTTCTAAACATGGATTTCCTCGAGATAATTCCTGATTTTTTTCGAAATGGCTAAACTTACATGATTCCTTTTCGGATTTTATAACTTCTTTAACCAATAAATGTAAAGCTGAAAAATCAGAGTTCTGATTAGTAGTTTGGGTTGAGTTACCTAAAGTAAGATAAGAAGATTTTGTCCAAATTAGAGATAAGCAAAAAGTTATGAAGTTTAAAGTTTTAAGCCTGCTAATAGAGTGTGCTCAAATTTTTATAATAAATGCTTGATAATTTCAATTAATTTATAATTTAGTCGGTCAAAAAGGTATTATTTTTAACAAATTTTAGTCATTGAATCAGATTTTAAGGTTTACTTTTATAATATATTTTGATATAAGACTCACTTCTATTCTAGTCGCTGAATAGTGAACAACACTTTTATTAATTAGAATTAAAGTCAAATTTATTACTGTATTTCCCAATAATAAAAGTTAATGTGTATTTCGTTTTACTTATTAATCAATAAAGTGTTTATTAAATCAATTCCTAATTGTGGTAATTATTAAGAAGTTAGTGTCTTTGATATTCAATTAGACACAAATTTCTTATTTCTCAGCGGATTTTAATGATCTAGGTAATATTTTTAATGTATTAAAACCCTCTAATATGCCATTTCCGGAACTAAAATTGGTTAAGCCAATTATTAAAAAAATAAAATATTGTAGTTTTAAAACTTTTGAAACCCAAGATATAAATAATCAAAAATCAATTCATGAATTTTACAATGGGAGCGGTTAATATACGTGCAGGCAAAATTTCATTATATTTCATTTGGTAATTTAAGAAATATAGGCTGTTATTTTTTCCCAGTTAGATTTGATCACCATTGTATAATTAATTAAAAATTTTCTTAACATATGGTTTAGTAATAATGGAGTCTTATTTACTTCTGTTCGTTCACTTGTCATCTCTTATAGCCATTAATTGTTATCCAAATTACAGAAATTACACTAATCTTGTTAAGCCCAATTTAATTAAACAAAATCTTACTGTTATGTATATTGGAAAAATGGCAAGGGATATAAAAGAAAATTTAACTATAAAAGCAATGGGCAAAATGACTAAAAATTCTATGGATAAGGTTATAGGTATATTTATGCATGATCATATTTTAATAATTTATTTTAAAATATATATAAACTTAGAATAACACTATTTACATTTCAACTCTAACTTTATTTCAAATACAGATAGACCTCGATTTAGCCAGTTCGTTGTTGATAGTTTGATTATCTTGTTAAAGCGAAATCTTGTTAAGTGAAATCAATGAAAATTTCAATGAATTTTATATATAATTAATTTATTAAATATAATAAATTTATTTATTCGATGTTCTTTGTCTTTAAACTGTGCTATATTACTTCATTTGAAATATTTTTATCAAATAATTGAAATAGAGTCAGTAGAGTAAGGACGGTACTGGGAAGGCGGTGACGTCAGAGCTATACTTGCATCCTATTGTAGCTTCCCAGGACCGTCCCAAAAACCTTTTCTACACTTTATACAAAATTGAAATTAATATTAATAAGCTTAAACGAAATGAAATATCTGATGATATCACTTAAATATATATAGGCCACAATCACCGAACGAGTCTAATCCTTTAAGTGAAATTGTTTTTCACTACATTTACAGAGTAATATTTAGTAAATTGAATCATTCTTCGCCCAACCACCAACTCATCTAAACGATTTGGTTGTGGTGGTCCTTAAGGTCCACCACTCCCTGGAATAGTCTGTCGTAACCGATTAAGTTGTGGTGGTCCGTAAGGACCACCACTCCCTGGGACAATTGATTTCATAAACGATTTAGTTATGGTGGTCGTTAAGACCATCACTCCCTGGAACAATTGATGTTAAAACGATTTATTTGTGGTTTTCCGTAAGGACCACCACTCCCTGGGACAATTGTTCATAACCGATTAAATTGTGGTGGTCCGTAAGGACCATCACTCCCTGGGACAATTGATTTCATAAACGATTTAGTTGTGGTGGTCCGTTATGACCATCACTCCCTGGGACAATTGATGTTAAAACGATTTAGTTGTGGTGGTCCGTAAAGTCCACCACTCCCTGGAATAAATGGTCATAACCGATTAAATTGTGGTGGTTTTTAAAAATTTGATAGGCATCCGTATTTTGTTATGAAAACATTCTTGTTAAATCATACTTCCTTTGTACTTGTACACATTCCAATCTAATGATTGTACTTGTTATTCATAAAACAGTAACTGTTTCGATTCATTATATTCAGTCTTATTTCTGCTCTCACTATGTGTGCACACATCTATTATATGTAATTCTTTTATATGTTGATAAATAAAATGTCCAAGTCTAATTGTATGTCTACAACATGGCGCCGAGACCCGACCGAACCAAGGACCTGACCGACGCCTACAATTGAATATTTTCTATTTAACTATTTTTTAAAAATCCAAATAAAATTTTTATTTTCTTTAAACCCGTAAATGTAGTGTCCATTGAGTTTGAACTCAAACATCGTTTAAAAATAGTTTTATTGTTTAAAAATGAAATATAAATTACAAAAAATTATGTGAACCAATTTATCTTAACGTTTTAAAGGAAAATCAACGATGCCTTCTGGAGACTTCAGATTCTTCATCGGAGGAATCTTCATCTTCGTCTTTGGAGTTCTTTGTGTTTGAAGTTTGAATTTCAGGATTTAAAGAAGACGTGTATAATGATATCATGGGAAATAAATCAATTAACTTTAGTCATTCTTCAGAAGATAATATTAATTTCTTTTCTTTGTTATTAACCAGGGGGTTATGATGACTCCAGGGACACCAATCGATGTATTTCTTGTGTTAAGCTTAAGAATTAACTATCTGTCACCAGCTTTGTTTCCTAAATGTTGGGGCTCTTGACTAGCCAATAACATAGCTCTAACGAAGAGATTGAACGCGAACGTTGTAAGATATACATCAAACATGGTTGCTCTTCTATTGAGGATATATAACCTTATGTTAACAAGAAGAAAGTTTGGATTCGCAAAAGGATAAATAACACGAACCATTTTTTAAAACTTTTCATTTCTACCAAAAGTTGCTTGATATTTTGTAGTCCAAGGCGTTAAATAATTTTTCTCTTCTTTGGGTTCAATTTTAGTGGTGTATCCGTTCTGGGCCATTTTTGAAATTTAAGTTAAAAATACGCGTGTTAATTTAGCAAAGAAGAAGTTACGGTCTTTGATATTCAATTAGACACAAATCTAATTTCTCAACGGATTTTAATGATCTTGGTAATATTTTAAATGCATTAAAACCCTCTAATATGCCATTTCCGGAACTAAAATTGGTTAAGCCAATTATTAATAAAATAAAATATTATAGTTTTAAAACTTTTGAAACCCCTAATATAAATAATCAAAAATGAATTCATGAATTTTAAAATGGAAGGGGTTAATATACGTGCTTGCAAAATTTCATTATTTTATTAAGTAATTTAAGAAATATAGCCTGTTAATTTTTCCCAGTTAGATTTGATCACCAATGTATAATTAATTAAAAATTTTCTTAACATATGGTTTAGTAATAATGGAGTCTTATTTACTTCTGTTGGTTCTCTTGTCATCTCTTATAGCCATTAATTGTGATCCAAATTACAGTAATTTCATAAAACAGAATCCCCCTATTAAAGTTATAAGTAAAATAGCTATGAACATAATGGAAGTTCCCACTATAAAGGTTATGGGAAATGTGGTTAGAGATTCTATTGATATAGTTTTGGGTATATTATTTAAGTTTAATTATATTTTTTTTATTTATATAAACTGAGAATAACACTATTTATATTTCAAATCTAACTTTAATTCAAATATTTATATCTATTTTATTAAAATTTTTAAACATTACTCAAACAAATTTTCAAAATTTATTACTTGAAATTGACTTACAATATTTAGTCAAATATTAAATGCTCTATATATTATCAGGTGTTAACTTATTTCTTAGATTAATATAAACAATTTACTTTATAAAAAAAAGTAAATTTAAATAAACATTAATTATTTTTTTAATTACCTTGTTTATTTCTATTTTCATAGAATTAGGAGGAAATCTTTATAACTTCAATCCATTGAAATTAGATGTGTTCAACATAAACCAGTTTAACTCATTTGTAAGGACTTATGAAGTAATGTATTAAACAATACTGTTTGCCTCCGATATAAGTCAACTCTCGATTTTATATTTATTTAATACAATTAATTACGTATTCGTTTTATAGAACTAAAAATATTATTAATTATAAAATATATTGGAGTACGTGATCTATAATATTTGTCGAGAGTAGGCCTGAATTGGATATAGACTGTATTCTAATTAATGTATATCTTTTAGAAATTTTTCAAAAGGGATTATTCAAAAGATGAAAAAGGGGAAAGGATGAGTATAATCAAGGATAACATCCGAAGAATTCAAGAACACAATAGAAAACCAAAAACAACATACAAGCAGGGTGTTAATGGTATGTTAGACATGGTAAGTTATTTAATGTAACCGTTTTTTTTATGACTAACCGTTTTTTTCAACTATAACACTTAAAGTGATCTAGTTATAGTTGAATGTGGTTTAAAAGCGAGAAAAATATTAAATAGAGCTTGGTGATTAAACAATTGATTAATTAATTTTAAGATATCCAAGGTAATTTATGATAGTTATCCCACTATTATGCAATGAAACTAATTGTAATTCAATAGAACTTAAGGGTAATGATAGCCATCTGTTGAAAATAAGAATGAACTCATATTTTTGAACTTAGAGAGAAATAATTGAATTATTAAAGAATGAATTTAATTTTAATAAATGATGAGTCATTAGTGACTATATAAATTTAAATAAATAAAACAACTTGTTAAAGTTTACAATAAATGATAAATTATAAGGGATAGGACTTTTTAAAACTAAGGCTTGAAAATTCAATCTAATAAAAAGTATATCAAGATAGAATGCTGAAAAATTTAGAACCTATTAAAGTTTATGTGATTAATTTTTAACCATTTCGAAAACATTTTTGTTAGTAATCGGTCAGTAAAATTAAATATATTAAAGATTTTACCCTGATATAGCGTATAAGAAAGTTGAAATATAAATCATATAATTAATAAAGAGATCATTTTTAACGAACTCGATAATGTTATTTATGAATAAAAGATAAAAGATTTTGTGTATTTTTATCCGATTGAAAATTATAAATCATAATAATATTATTAATGTCTATTTTAATTACAAATTTTTCAAAACAAGCAACGTAACTTTACTATCTAATTTATTATAATTAATAATTATGAGTTTCAAATTAATAAGATTTATTTCTCACATAAAATACCTAATAATATTATTCATAAAATAGGGATTAAATATTTAATAACAATCACATTATCACAAAATTTTTAACTATTCAGTATGAAAACAAGTGTTCATAAGTTAGATGTGGCAAATTTAGCGATGTTTATAGCAATTTTTTTGCATTCTAAAATACTATTACTAGGTTAATATAAAAATTATACCCTATAATAATCATTTATATGTTTAATATTCAACCTTTACTATACGTTGTTTCATGGTCAAATCTCTATTATAAAAGGTAATTACTAACCGATGAATATCAATAATGTTTGCTACAGTTGAACTCTAAAGTAAGCAAATGATTTTAAAAGGACCTCAAATATATTTTAATTTTCAACATTTTATCTGGGTATACTTTTTTCTTGATGATATTTTTAAGCGCGCAATTTAAAAAGTCCGCATCTAAATCATAAGCAGCGATTCACTTGTAGGACATGTGCAGTGAAGCATTTTATTATGCTTACTTAATGAATCGACTATTTTCATTCATTTATCATATGAATTGCTTTAATGCACTTGCACATGTCACATAGTATACGCACTATGTGTACTACAAGTTAATCGCTGATCATAAATATTTACAATTTCCTTTTATTCCTAATTGCTATACAAGGTATAAATAATATACAAGGTAGCAAATTATATTAGTTTTAGGAAAAAATATGTAATGTTTTTACATTAAATGTTTTAATTTATAAAGAATTAATTGCAGAAAATGACAGAAATTCAAAAACGAAAATTTGGATTTATCGCTAGAAAAGAATCAGTAACCAAAGGTGATCTAGTTCAATTTTTTTAATATCAATTAAGTATTAACGAACTCTTCATCAATTACAGTAAAACCAAGTCAAATTATTTTACGACCTGTTCCAATGATTATTTCCCCTGCAGTAACAGAACTTACAATATCAACAACTACGCCAGATCCTTTGACTGATATACCTGACTCTTGGGATTGGAGGAAATTTGGAATTGTCACTACACCTAGAGATCAAGTTAGTATATTAAGCGATATGCATTGGGTAATTTTGTAAGAAATTTAGGTGGTAGTATTACAAAAAACTCTCTTTGTAGAATTTAGTATTTTGATTAATATAAATGATGTGGACAAAGAACTGGAAGTGGTCCAAATATTTAGGATTATATATTTTTTACACAATTTTGATTAAATCACAAAATTAAATACAATTTTGTGTACATTATAGTTCAAAATTTTGGAATTTTTTCCAATTCTTCACTTCTTTTTCTAAAAATATAAATTGCTTCATAATGTAAAAAAAATATAGGTTCCCTCACCGGAAGGGTTCAAAAGTTTGATCAATACTTAGCATATCAAAATTCTATGCAATTCCTGTTATATTCTATACAATATTATATAAAATAGAATAAAAATTAAAGAATAATTTTATATTTTTTGCAAATATTCGATATGTTTGCATGCGAGTATTAAAATTTATCTAGGACAAAAATAGACAATTAGAAAGAGTAAAAATGTGATTCTTTCAGAGTAAATTATTGCCATAAGAATTATATAATAGGTAATTGAATATGAATGATATAATAACTGTAGGTTTATTAAGATTATTCTAGCAAGTTTTTAAAAGTATGTTTATATCAAATGTACCCCACTCGAACACAACTTAAATATTGATTAACTTAAATTAATATAATTATAGGGAGAATGTGGTTGTAGTTGGAGCTTTGCTGCGGCAGCTGTTCTAGAAAGTATTATTAACTGATTTTCTGTTCTCATTTTATTAATCAATTTTTGATTCTATTGTCAGGCCATAACATGAAGAGACAAATAGTTGAAGGAATTTTTGATCCCAAAAAGAAAATATCAGTCAGCGAACAGAATTTGATTGACTGTTCAGAAAGGTTCGAGACTTTTGGCTGTAATGGAGGTATTACTTATTATATATTTGTTATGACGAGCTGTTTATAGCTGATATACACTTTGTTTCAAAACTAACTAGGACAACTCAACAAGCTATAATTTCTAAACGCGTTGATGAAATTCCGAAAAATTTTAAACACAGATACTATATCTCCCCCGATTGATAATTATAATATTGAATTTTAGAACACAATTTTTAGGGTCTTAAAAAGAAAAAATATCACATTTTGTCTAGTTGCTGTTGAACGGTTTTGCCGATTCTAATTCTGTAAACGTAATTTTAAAGTGCTTCTCAATATCTTTATTATTATACAAAGTTCTTTAAAATCGGTTAAGAAATGGCAAAACTATGGTAGGTTGGATATAGAATTTTTGAGCAAAATGAAAATTTAGGGCACATATGAAAAACTGGATCAGATAATTAACTAGTTATTTTGGTATTTTTCAATAGGGTATTAAAGTAGGAACAATTTTTATGCTTGAAAGATTTTCATCAAAATTAAGATAAAGTCC
>JAQFZM010003263.1:0-11438 GCA_034695785.1 Galumna obvia
TTGGCTACAGACATTTCATATTGAAAATATAAACTCCTCTCCTCTTAAGCTTTCCAACGATATATGACACGCATACCAAAGGCGCGGGCCATATACTAAACTTGTGCCTAATAGAATAAGCATGATTAATAATCAATGATTATTGATCAAAATGATCAAACTGTACAGTAAATTATTAATTAGAAGATAGAGGGCGCTAACAGTTGTGTCAATGATTTTGCCAACACTTCATCACATTTTTGTCGGCGAATATTAATTTAGATTTTGTATTAAATATAAAACATTAATTATTTTTTTGATAATTTGTTGAATAAAAGTTTGATAAAATGTTTTGGTTGAAAACAATTTGTTTGATCACAAGTTTAATGTTGTCATCAATTGATTGTTCAAAAGGATGGGAAACATTAGTCCTTTTAGACAATTTGTCGATTAGGGAAACGCATTCACTTTTCTTTAAATCACTCCAACGTTTGTCTCGTTTTTTGTAAATGATTTCAATTAAATTATTTTAAAACATTTATAGAGAGAGGATTACAACTGACATACCGTTCAGCAGACGATCCCACGCTTTCATTAATAAGATATGGGTCTCATCTCTACAAAAATCTAATAATATTTGCGCCGTCAGTCGAAGGTATTTATCAATTAATGTCTTATCAGTGAATAAGTGTTTGACTAAAACATTGTTAAGAATTTGGGGGTAATGTTAACGTTCAGGCGATCACTGACTTCATCGACAGCGGCGGTAATGTCTTAGTGGCGGCCAATAGTAATGTCGGCGACGCTATTAGAGAATTGGCGACAGAAGTAGGCATTGAAATCGATGAGGAGGGCTCTCATGTGATCGACCATTTCAATTATGATGTGTCAGATGAGGGACAGCACACTTTATTAATCGCTGATTCGCAAAGTTTGTTGGACGCGCCCACTATTGTTGGCGATCGCAAAACTATTGGTCCTATTCTTTACAGAGGAATAGGAATGGTTTCCGATCAGAACAATCCTCTAGTTTTAGACATCCTTTTGGCTGATTCTACCGCTTATTCTTATGATCCGAATAAGAAAATTAGTGAAGTATTAAATATTTTGTTAATGAAATGATTTTCTATAATTGATTTAATTGTTTGACAATCGATTGATAGTATCCTCACGCCATCGGAAAAAACACTTTATTGGTGTCCGCACTTCAGGCGAGAAACAACGCCCGCATCGTCTTCACCGGTTCTCTTGACTTTTTCAGCGATGCTTTCTTTAGATCGAGTGTTCAGAAAAGAGGTACCACTGACAAAGTGGACAAATCTGGTAACGAAGTGTTGGCAATAGCCCTCTCCAAATGGGTATTTAAAGAAGAAGGAGTTCTTAGAGTTGGACGCATACGTCACCACAAAAAGGGTGAGACCGCACCGCCTGAAGCCTATACTGTTATGGATGACGTGGTTTACACCATTGAAATTGAAAAATACGTTTCGGGAAAATGGATTCCATTCGACGCAAACGATATTCAGTTGGAATTCGTACGAATCGATCCTTTCGTACGAAACCAATTGAAAAAAGTGGGAAAACAATACGTCTCTGAATTTAAAATACCTGATGTTTATGGGGTCTATCAGTTTAAAGTTGATTACAATAGAATCGGTTACACATATTTGTATAGCACTACACAAGTCAGTGTCCGACCCCTACAACACACACAATACGAGCGCTTTATTCCATCGGCGTATCCCTATTATATCAGCTCTTTTTCAATGATGTTCGGAGTCTTTGTATTCAGTTTTGTTTTCCTCTATTATAGAGAAGTCCCTAAAGAAAAATCAGAATAATTTCTATTCATTTGATATTTAATTTAACTTTAATTTTAAATTTGTTTACAAAATATTTGAATAAAATACTTTTTTTTAAACTTTACTAAAGAATTCAATTAATTTATCGCGAAATAGTTGTGAATCGATTTGAAGATCAGTTTTGATGGGATTTTTGACATAATATTCGATATAAACGATTCGATACATATCCCGAAGAAGTTGTTTGTAGTACTCATTGTTTTTGGTTGAGTCGGGGCTAACGATTAGCACAAATTTGATAGAAGTGGGCATTTCGTAGAAAATCAACTGATAGGCAGTCGTCGAATACGTCAAAAAGTTATTGTCTTTTATTAAAATGGGACCAATTCTTTGAGTAAACGATTTCAATGAATATAGAAATCCATACAACAGTTTAGTCGTGTCTTCCTTTTCGTCGCGATTTAATGAAAAGCGACAAAAACCGTTTCCATCGAATATATGAAAATTATAAATCATTTTTCCCTTTAATTCAAATACTTTTTTAATAAATGAATTTCTAATCGATTAAAGGATTGAATTTTGTGGATATAAATTGAATCCATTTTTAGTTTGCACTCATATATAGCCGTTAGAGGGTGTGAGAGGTCTAAGAGGGCTAAGAGTGGAATAGTGGGACACTTTTCCAAACTGTTATATAAAGCGAACAAAACTCTATCGTTAGGTTATTGTAAGGGAAGACTCGTCATAAACTTGTCATCTGAGTGTTGTGTTTAATCCTATAATCAAAGGTAATCTTATTTTGTTTTATTGCACTTTATTTGACTAATTAGTGATCAACTATGAGATCAGATTCAATGTTTGTTTCAAATGTCTTTTAAAGTCTTAAATATTGATTAAAACTAAATGCAAATGAAATGAAAAACATTCGCCATTTTTATTGTGTGAATACATTGAAATCGTTTATCGATTGACAAACAAAACAAAAGTGTAAACAAAACTCACGTGTCTTTCATTTAAATGTCAAAATTGTTTTATTTTATTCTCATTTAAAACACTTTCATTTGTGTTTAACTTAAAAGAAGAATGTCTTCGGGAGGTCTCTCTTTAGTGACTCCTCCCGGAGTTAAAGAGTCGACAAATTATAAAAGTAGTTATGAATCAACGAATCGCTCGAATTCTAATGATTGTAATGATTGTAATGATTGTAATGATTGTAATGATTGTAATGATTGTAATGATTGCCACAAAATTAAGACTTTAAATGAGTCCAATAATTGGAACTCAAATGAGAAACGATTGTTTGCTATCACTTCCACTAAAGCCAATGAATCACAGCTTCACTTCAGAAAGAGATGTGATTCTAATTACAGAAAAAGAAGACATTCTTTTGGTACAAATAATGACAAAAAACATTTAAATCAAAAGAGACGTAAAGAACGACCCATTTTGCCGACAAAATTCCTTTTAGGCGGAAATATATCGGATCCGTTGAATCTGTCGAGTCTTGCAAATGGTGCCAATCAGGTGACCCCACAATCTTCACCCCTTCCCACTCCAAAGCATAAGACTCAGGTCGAAGTCCTCATTCCGGCCAATATCAACGATCCCTTAAATCTTTACAGTAATGAAGATATCGATGAGTCGAGTCTTATATCCCCTAAATTCAAGAATAAGTCGCGTAAACGTAAGCGAAGGCGAACCGACTCAGAGACCACTGCAGAACCCGAACCCGAAAGTAGTGTTTCTGTTAGTAATAGTGAACCTATTGTTGAAACTAAGAAATGTACCGAAAATGTGATAAAACACCAAAAACTTAGATTCACTGAAGGGGTAAAGACTGTCGATAAGATCGTATCCCCTGTTATTCCTCAGGGAATCGCTCCCAAACACAGAAGATTTGCTGATTATTTGAAACCGAATACAGAATCAGATCAAACGGTTAATAATAATAATGAACCCAAAAATATTCATAAGAAATACAGAAAAAATAAATTTCGTTCAAAAGAACCGAAATTTAGAGGAAAAGACGAAAAGTTTCGTTACGGGAATTACGATCGATATTATGGTTACAGAAATACTAATCAAAAGGATTGTCGTCTCGACTGCTTTAAAAAGGAATGGTTTGAAAACAAAGATGTTTTAGACATCGGGTGTAACGTCGGTCACATCACTCTTACTATCGCTAAAAACTTTGAACCAAAAAAGATAATCGGTTTGGATATCGACACTTATCTGATACGAACGGCAAACAAAAATGTTCGCCATTACATAACTTCCAGTGTAATACAAACACAGGATTTTCCCATTTCTTTACCCCTATTTCACGGACCGTTGGCTTCGAGTATCGATAAGAATACAAAGTTTCCCAAAAATGTTTGTTTTATTGCCGGTAATTATGTGGAGGAAAGTGAGGACTCTTCAACCATTCAGAAACAACAGTTCGATACAATTATTTGTTTAAGTCTAACCAAATGGATTCACTTAAATTGGGGCGACTCTGGAATCAAAACATTATTTAAACGAATCTTTTCTCAACTTCGACCGAATGGGAAACTTATATTAGAGGCGCAGCCCTTCTCTTCTTATAAAAAGAAAAAGAAAATTAATGTGAGTTTAAGTTTAAGTTTGTTTTTTTGTGTTTTATATTTTATATTAATTTTGAATTCCTTAGGAAATCACTCTTAAGAACTTTAGTTTAATTGAGTTCAGACCCGAACAGTTCAACGAATATTTACTTTCCAGAGAAATAGGATTCAGTCAATCAGAATTAGTCGGAACTCCAACCAATCCTTCAAAAGGTATTCGATTCTAAACCTGGTTTTGAAATAAAATCAAATTTCTTTCTAAATAGGTTTTCGGCGACCGATTTATGTTTTCACCAAATCTGGTGTTTGTGTTGAAAAGGAATAAACGTCTCAAAACATTAATTATTTGTTTTTCATTTCATTTATGTATTGAAAAATACAAAAATTGTACAAAAAAACGCATTAGTTTTGTCTGAAAATAAAATTAATTAAATTAATATAAAATGAAAAAAGGATTAAAATTTTGTGCAAAATTATACAAAAATCTCATTTGATTTTCATTTTTTTAGATTCAAAAACAAAATGAGTTCTAAAACCCGAGAAAAGTCATTATTAGAGGAATTGAATCAATATATGGACAACCATTTGATGGAAGTTAGAGTAAGAATTTAATACATAATATAAACCAATAAATCAAAAGTCATTAATTAGTTGTCAATCGCCGCTATCGGAGTCCTCGGGTTTGGGATTGCATTTAGAAGTATACGTTTTGTGAGTCATTAACTCATTTATTTTGAGGCATTCATTTAATTATTGATTGAATTAAAGGCGACTAAGTTTTACTCAAATGACAAAATTCCCAAATCATTTATTAACAAAAATATAATGTTAAGAGGAATTGTCAAAAGTGTGTCCACAGATGGGACTCTCAATGTAGAACACATACCAATTGTGTCGATGCCCTGGCATTCAAATCAAAAGAATAAGGGTTTGATTTAATTGATATTATATTCTTTTAAAATTGAAATTAAGACA
The DNA here is from genome assembly GCA_034695785.1 of Galumna obvia. Lineage (NCBI taxonomy): Eukaryota > Metazoa > Arthropoda > Arachnida > Sarcoptiformes > Galumnidae > Galumna > Galumna obvia. The sequence goes on from JAQFZM010003263.1 coordinate 5,342, forward strand.
AATTTAGACATTTTATGTGTTTTTAGAGTTTCATATATTAAATGCCATATTTTCTCAATTCAGAGCGTCTGTTAAACCTCTCATTGGCTGCGATTCAACCAAATATTTCAGGAGTTTATTGGCTTAAATTAAATATTGAGAACAAAATGGTTTCATTTCAAATCATTAATAGAATGGAAAACGACATCAATTGCATGGTTTCAACAACAAAGAAAAGTATAATCAAAAAGAATCTCAACTTTGAATTAGTAGAGAGAGGTCTGGCAGTAGTCAATCCATTCGATGAAAATTTGATGAAAATCAAAGTTTATAAACATTTATACAAAAGTTTGATCGCAAAACAAAATACGGCCAAAAAGAGTAATTCTGGTCTTTGGTATCGACCCAACAAATGGGATACATTCAAAGACCGGTTCCAAACTATTATTAATGCATTGAAAAATGTTAAGAATATTGTCTAATCATTTATTCATTCAACTATTCTTAAAATGCATAACAATTTATTGATGTTTGACTTCATTACTGATTGATTGCAATCATAGAAATTCTCTTAAAATTAGTAAAAATTTAGAAAATAAAACTTAAATTTTGTTTTATATGAATCACATGTTAAGCATTATAACTCGAAGCCGAGACATTTCCTCCCCTTCCCGTCCAATTAGTGTGAATCCATTTTCCGGGTGAAGACAATAATTCATAGGTATGGGCACCAAAATAGTCGCGTTGCGCCTGAATTAAGTTTGCGGGCAGAATAGCCGATCGATAGCCATCAAAGAATGCGAGGGCTGTACTGAAACAGGGCGTTGGAATACCCAACAAAACAGCGTTAGAGATAACTCGTCTCCACGAGTGCTGACATTTGTCCACTTCTTTTCGAAAGAAGTCGTCGACCAATAAATTTGTCAAATTTGGAGTTTTGGTGAACGCATTCTTAATATTTCCAAGAAATACACTTCGAATAATACAGCCTCCCCTCCACATCAATGCAATCCCTCCATAATTTAATTTCCAATTAAACTGTTTGGCCGCTTCTCTCAATAACATGAATCCCTGAGCGTACGACACTATTTTTGAAGCGTATAACGCCTTTTCAAATAAATAACAATTATATTAAATAAAAGGTGTTATGAATCAGAACTTACTCTTCGAATGTCTTCTTTTAACTCATCTTTGTTTCCACTGAATTTAGTGTTGGGACCACTCAATATACGACTGGCCTCAACTCTTTCAGATTTTAGTGAAGAAAGACATCGAGCGAATACAGATTCACCAATTAATGTGACGGGAACGCCATAGTCCAGTGCTGATATAGCCGTCCATTTTCCGGTTCCTTTCTGTTTGAATTATAATAATTTAGAAATGATAACCATAAGAGGTAGTCCTGTTTCCACTGAAAAACTAATGAAATACCTGTCCGGCAGAATCCATGATTTTAGTGACGAGTGGCTGTCCGTCTGTGTCCTTCACTTTCAATATATCTTTTGTGATTTCAATAAGAAATGAATCCAATTCTGATTTATTCCATTCTTCAAAAGTGTTGGCCATCTCTTCGTGACTCATTTGGAGCGCATCTTTCATTAGATGGTAGGCCTCACATATCAATTGCATGTCTCCATATTCAATGCCGTTGTGCACCATTTTAACAAAATGTCCGGCGCCGTCCTCTCCAACCCAATCACAACAGGGCTCTCCATCAGCCTTTGCGGCTATTTTTTGAAAGATATCTTTAATGTGAGGCCAGGCTTCTGGATGTCCCCCTGGCATTAGTGAAGGTCCATAACGAGCGCCCTCTTCGCCTCCACTAACTCCTGAACCAACAAAAAAAAGTCCTTTTTCTCTAAGTTGTCGACATCTGCGTTGAGTGTCAGTGTATTCAGAATTTCCGCCGTCGATAATAATATCTCCCTTTTCTAGATGTGGTTCTAATTGTTTGATAAATTGGTCGACAGCCTCTCCCGCTTTAACCAGAAGAATGACTCGACGCGGTTTCTTTAATTTATCCACCATTTCTTTAATACTATGGGCGCCGACAACACTTTTACCCTTCGCCTCATTATTAAGAAAGTGATCCACTTTTTCAGTGGTCCGGTTATAAGCACAGACCTATTATAGAAAGCTCTCAAACTTATGAAATCAAATCAATAACTGAAACTTACTGTAAATCCATTGTCAGCCATATTGAGAATAAGATTCTGTCCCATAACCGCTAAACCGATAAGAGCTATGTCTGCCTCAGCCCTTAAAATATCATCAAATTTTAATTCTTTTATTAATTTCTTTTTTAAATTAATATTAAATTAATTTCATTTAAATTTTCCTCTAAAAACAATATTTAATTCTTTTTATAAATATAAGATTAATAAAATGTATCATGGTCGTTCTTTTTATTTTATTTTATGTTATTTTATTGCTTTCATTAGCAAATAATTTCTTTTTCAATTTAATCATTAATTATTAAACAATTAGTTTCAAAATTTCACCATGGAATATGGTTTTCAGCTCTCTCTCTCTCTCTCTCTCTCTCTCTCTCTCTCTCTCTCGTCTTTTACTCTCCCTTTCCTTTTAAAAGTTTATACGATTTCCTAATAAAATAACTTTTATTATGAAATCGTATATATTTTGAGGAAATAATATAAAAATTTCTTTTATTTAAAGCATTAATAGTTTTTTGGTTTAAATTGAAAGACAATAAATAAGTCAGAAATGAGGATAACTTTAAGGTTGAAAAAACAAAGTAATTGCAGAACAAATGGAACCACAGATAAGTTGATAATTGAAATTAGGTTAAACTAAATATAAGGTCATAATTAACTAATCATTTAATTTTCTAATTTCTAATTAAAAAGACCCGTCACAGTTGTCATACTTTTTCAATCTTTTTTTTATTAAATTTAAAAAATTATTTATTTTTAAAGAAATTAAAAGATTAGTACTTTTGAACTAAACATTTGAATTCAAGGCTTAATTGATATTAAAGTACATCTTTTATAAAATGTACTTGACATTATATTATATAATTAGTTTGGAACAAGAGTATATAATTTATATATACTTTTGTATAATCTAGGTGCAAAATTATAAATGACAGTAAATTCTAATTATTTGAATTTAATTTTAATTCTCAAATGAATTGAAATTTTCAAATAAATGAATGAAAAACAGTTTTGTTTTGCTTTTCCGGTAAATAATTCAAATGACTATCGATTTGTTAATAAATCGTTGAATACAAAAGTGATATTAAATTGTCATCAAATCATCGGATGATTTTATCGTCGAAAACGTTTGAATTTATGATAAAAATAATTGCATTTTCATTGAATTTATAGTAAAAATGCATAAAAACTTACATTTTTTCAATTGTGAAGAATCTGTAGTCGAGTTAATTAGTAAAACAAATTAAATTCGAGACTATTTGTTAGTACTTGAAAACACTTTTTAAAACTGACTATTGATAAGAGAGTGCAAACCGACTCAAATTCAAGACCACTTCTGAATAGCACAGCATAACTCTGACGCAATTCATATGACGAGGATTGACATCCAATCGCAAACACAACTACACAACTCTTGACTACAGAAAAAAAATTGCTTTTCATTTAAATTTTAAAACCGATTTATTATTAAAATTAATATAAAATTTATTAAAAACTTTAGGAACAAATTCTTTATTTTCAATTACAACCAGTTTTAGTTAAAAATAACAAAAAAATACATTTATTAATATAATAGTAATATATTTATTTATATAGAAGTCAATTCAATAAAAATATCAATAAAAATAATAGTAAAGTTCAGTGATGGCCACAGGGGGTTACTATAGGGACTATTTGTGGTACCCCATAGGCAGGAGAAACTTGTTCCATAAAAATGCATTAAAAGGTGACCCCTCTTAATTTTCTTATTTTATGACTCATAAATTATGAACTAATTTAATATTTTTCTCAAATTCTAGACTTATTAGACTAGACTAGAAATTATTCCAACCCTTCCCTTCCCTTAATTTCAATTTCCAAACCCGTCCCATCCCTTAAAATTTTTTTCTAACCCTTCCCTTAAAACATAAAATACTTCTAAATATACAATAAATTAATATAAAGTTAACTTTATTTATATAATTCAAGGTTTTAATGATTAAAAGTATCCATTTTTCACAATAAAATTCTCAAAATCTCTTAACGTTTTCTTTATATAAGAGATCCCAATATTAAGAGTTAAGGATAAATCTAAATGGGAATCCCGTCCCTTCCATTAATGCTATTATTCCCTTCCCTTTCCTTGTTTTTATTTCTCTGATCCTTCCCTTAAGGATTAATGGATGGGTAAGGATCCCTCACAGGAAGGGTTCAAAAGTTGGATCTCTACTATAAGGCAAAAGTTTTTATTTTTAAACCTGTTAATATTTAAGTTCTTGCGTTGCCATCTATGGTAAAGTTTTCTTGTGCTTTAGGTTCGTTTACTTCAAAATTGTTGGGAATCCCTGTAAATCCCTGTAAAGTTTTCTGTTCCCCAAATTTCCATTTTTTTGACAGTTTTCGAACATTTGGTGCAACAAAAAAGTTACTAATTATTACTCGAATGTCATTATAATGAACATTACAATACTTAACATACACTCAAATCTCGAAAATAACTGATTTTTAAAAATAAAGCACTAATTGATGTCAAATATAAATAATAATATAATTCGAATATAATAAACATTCAATTTGTTTGTGTTTTAAATAGAATCGCTTATAAGCCTTACAGTGAATATTCCTCTTTAGTGAACACTTCAAACTATTGGTCATTATATGAACATTTCAATGAAGTGATTCTATAGTAAACTTTAATAATAATAGCATCGAATAGTGTTTGTTAGTCGAAGATCTATTTTTTTCACTCATAATTAAATATAGTCTATAAATCTGGTCCTCTCATTAAAATAGTGAAATTGTATTCATAATGTTGTCATTTGAAAAAATATATCAAAAATTTGTGCGAATTTATTACTTCTTCACTTCATATCGATTCTTAAATATGAAGATATTTATGAGTCAAGTAATCCGAGTAAGTTTTAACTTGCCAGAAAACATTTCGGACGTGTTAATGGATTTTGATAAATATAAGACCATGGTTAAATTCTTTATGATTAATTTATTCTGTCAATCTTAAATTTAAAATGTGTTTATGGCCACTCTAACCAATGAACTATGATCAAAATCTTTGAAATATGCTTTATTTTCTAAAAGTTTTTTTAAACAAAGTATAATTATTAAACTTTAGCAAGGTGAATATTGAAGTTCAGCTCTAATGAGTAAAACCAGTTGACTATAAAAATTCAATGGACTTTGATATGAGTTTAATCGTTAGTTGAATCTTATTTTACATTTATTAATTATATAATATAATTATATAATATAATATAATTTATATTAGACACTGTTAATTTAACTTGTTAAAGTTTAAAGTTTTCTAAAGCTTACAAAGATTTTGATAATGATTTTTTTAGTGGTTAGAGTGGCCATACTTACATTTTCATGCCATAATGTTAAGTGCCCTCAATGTAGCATCATGAATCATTAATGATGATTTAACCAGATCATTTGTAAACTCATTATGAGTTTCCCAAAGAATCTTTTGATTTGGTCAAAAAACCTAGATAATAATTTATATAATTAACGTTTTTCAACTCAAATTATTAGTAGTTCAGACTTAGTAAAAACTGCTTAAAAAACCATTAATTGAATTGTAATAAATGCTGTTTTATAATGAATTTTATGCTCTTAATCCAACCAGATTTCAATATAGCTAGATAAATTTTTGACATCAACAATCTGGTTATATTAAGCACAAACTATATATTGATTATTAAAGGGTATGATTTTAAAATGAACTTGTTAATAATATTTAAGAATGATTTTATGAGCTACAAATCTACTACTTTTTCCGATACGAACTTTTAATTTATGAATAAATGAGTAAAAAGTTATTAATTCAAATAAAACATACAGTAAAACTCATCAGTTATGGACTCGTGTGTTATGGATAACTGTGTGTTATGGACAAAAATTGATCATTTGGCGGAATCGCTATACATTTTAATGTTAAATTGATTGCC
>JAQFZM010003264.1:0-11433 GCA_034695785.1 Galumna obvia
TAAATAATAATGATATCAATAACAATATCGATATAAGTAATAATATCGATATTATCATTATATATATAAATGATATCGATATTAAAAAGATCAATAATAATATCGACATTGTTAATAATATCGATATCACTAACAATGTCGATATTAGTAATAATATCGATATTATCAATAGTGATATAAATGATATAGATATTAAAAGATCAATAATAATTTAGATATTAGTTATAATAAAAACGATATCAATAACTATAACAATTTTAGTAATAATATATATATTATCAATAATGATATAATTGATAAAGATATCAAAAATAATATTAACGATAATATCGATAATATCTATAATAACAATATTTATATTTATAATAATAATAAGGTTTCAATGTTTTTATATGATATAATTTTTTTGAGTGTTTTAGCATTTTGGTCACGTGAAAAAAGTTTCCTCTCTGGTTCCAACCCTTACAATATGATGAAAAACTAACCAGAATTTTCCACTTGGATTTAGTTAATGTAAACCCTTGTCTTTAACGAACTTCATACTATTCTTATACTTTTCAAGTGTAAAACGTGTTCCTTCCGCTACAATCACGAAGAAAACTCTCTTTTTATGATCCATAAATCGGTCCAAACCTTTGACAATATTTTTGGAGTCCTTTTCCCTATTCCTCTCTAAAAATATATATTCACTGAGAAAGAAGTGCCGATTATTGGCACAAATTTGAGCTCTTTTTTGACGATACATTTAAAAGTGTCCAAAGATTTAAACTTATCAATGAACATCCATTGATAAATAAGATCCACTTCAGAGCGATGGTTACATACAACTAATAGTTGTTTTTGAAATAAATTCTTAGAATTTTCATTTGAAAAATAAATATCAATTGTAGAGTCCGACCACTATTCAGCCATCGCTATAATTCCTGAATAAATTGCACTAGGTTAATATGCATTATTTTACTTTATTTAGGTACAGTTTAATTAATTAGCTACAATCATGGCCTTTTTAAGAGAGACTCAATTTGTATCTGTATCTCCGCTAATATCTATTAGAATAAAATTCTTTTTTTAACCTCAACTATGGTTTTGTGGAAATTTTCTGAAAATATAATATTTTTCAATTATCTTTAAGATATCTCAAGTGATTCAAAATGTATTGGGGATAAAATTAATTGCCATTAGTTCCCTCGAGTATATTGCATAATATACTCGAGAAACAACTCTAGTGCTCAAAAAGGTCCCGAATTTTTGAAAAGAGATGACATTTATTAACAGTTGAATTCAAAATATCTGTTTTATAATTTGAATATAATAACTAATTATCATTGGTAATATTTAAAAGGATTTGCAAATATACTAATACCTCGATCGTAATGATTCCTTAAATCTTGGTTTCTTTTCAGTTCTCTTCCCTCACATATTGAACTTCAGTTTTTAAAATATGAAATTTAATACTCATTTATTTTTCTATGAATTATAATTAAAAGACAAAATTTTATGTTTATATAAAATAAAGGCAACACTCGGTTAACCGATTTCGGGCAAAACCGACAAAATCTGAAACCGATTGCAAACCCCAAGAATCGCATTGTTTGGTCATCCATTCATTATATCTATAGTAGAATTCATATAATAATGTCTTAATTTATATGTCAAAAGAATTATGATATAAATCAGACCAAGATTATATTTCTTTGGGATAACTCTTTTTGATTTGATTAATGGTTTTCTCTCTCTTCAGATGTCATTCTAAAAGATGAGCCCTCTTTCAGTTGAACGGCATTACTCTTAATGAAAAGATAGAGTACATCATAAAATAGTAAATACATATTTATTAGAAGCACTGCCTGTGCCGAAAGGCTACCAATTTTGGATACTTCTCTTGTAATTTCAAACTCAGAAATGTCTCCAAAATATATTTTGACAGAAAAATGGACATAAAATGATTGACACAACAATAAAATATCTTAATTTTAGATTCTTTAGATTCTAAAGAATTGGAACGAACTGAGAGGCGTTGTATCCATAGTTTTATTAGAAATATTCTTAATTAAGTTTAATGGAGGGGTCGATACCAATATTCCACACAATTTTGTGTGAGTGAAGACTCAAAACACTGGAATTTAATTAACTGGAAATGTGTCCACTAATATGAGAGAGCAAACAGTTTCATTAAGATAACAGTTTATATTAGTATTTATCATAAGAATAAACTCTTATTATCTAAAATTTTTATGACCACAGCATTGACTTAATAGTTAATTCTAATTCAGTCTGTCCTCCATTTATCTCGATTTAACTAGAAACTTAATATAACTATTATTATGGTATTATTTAATCACTTTATTTACACCTTCATTAAAGTTTTGTTTTTTGAGAGCCATATGTGTATAATGTGGTAGAAATTGTGTTCCAAAAACATTAAAACTCATGAGACCCGGGAGAGTAAATTGTTTTGAATCCACTCTTCTTAAACATTGAAGCCATTGAGTATTGTTGGGACAGTTATTATTCAGTGCCAATTGTTTGGCATTAATCAATGCTTATTCTTTACTAACGGTAACTCTCCTTCTATTTAAGAGAACTGTTCCGCTTTCCATAATAGCTCTTATGAACAATCCTTTAGACCAAGGTGATATAAGATGTGCTGAAATGCTAAGACCAAAAATGGTGATCATATCCTTATCGCCGCCAAACAAATAAATGTTTTCTCTCACCTAAAGAACAGAAAATATTAAAAAATAATTTCTTAGTTTTATTCTAAACCCATAAAAGTCCAACATTTCCCGGAGTCTCCGCCCCAATAGAGTTCAACCCAATGGTCCGACCCTATAGTTAGCTGAGACGTAGACCACATCATATATGGTTAAAACCGATCCGTTCTAATGTCTGTGAAATATTGTCCCAAAGTTATGTCCGCCGCCGTATATCCAAAACATCACTGGTTTTAGGGTTGAGCTGTCGTTTGGCGACCATATGTTGAGTACCAGACAGTCTTCACTGATAATCAAATTATCCAAACCAAAGGGGTGTACCTCAAAAGCTTCCATATCAATGTTTTGAATACAAGAGTTTCCCGGTTTAGTGCCATCGATGACCCCCTGGTTTTCAAAAGGTTTTTATATAATTTGAAATATTTTTCTTTATTATCGAATCTTACTTTAATTGGATTTCGAAGAGGTATTGATTTTGCATATCTTAGTTCACCGATCGGTGGCTCCGCGTAAGGAATATTCAGAAATCGGTTAACGTCTTTATTCAATACATTTAATGTCTTTCCTCTAACTAAACCAGAAGTGGTTAACACATCGACGCCACTAATTAAAGACAAATCAACAGAAATAATATAAAAATAAAACAATACTTTTATTGTCAAGCTATGAATGAGTAACTAGGTGAATTTTCTTTCATTTTTTTCTCTCATAAACTTACTCATATTACTCATGGTTTTGAGTTTACTATAAAACAATATTTTATTCATCAAAATTTCAATTTATAGTAAATTTCGAGACCCGATAATCGGGTGAAGGAGTGGTCGTTGGGACAAATTTTTTTTGATTTATATTCTATTTACCAAGATGAATATCATGATATCAGTTGTTTTACAATATCAGAGGACCAACTTTAGGACTTTCCTATTTCGAAAACATCTGTTAAATAAAATATTTATTACTTCAATTACAATTGACTACCAGTTTTACGAAGGTGGTTTTATGAAATGATCAGGTTTTGTAAACTTAGGCTAAAATTTCATTACCAATTAAACAGAAGTAATGTTTAAAATATATTAGGGCATTCAAAAAGTTCGCGGTTTAATGAAAATGCTGCCAATTCTAAACGGCTCAAGTTATTCAAATGAAATAAAAACCAGTATTGACATCCACTTACATGTGATCTAGGTAGATAAAATGTATTTTTAACAAATCACGTGATCATTAAAATTTCGAGACATTTTTAAAGGTCATAGTCACAAATCACACCTGAATAGATATAAATGATTTATTGAGTGAATATTATAGTTTAAAAGTTGAAGTTTGTTATGACTCTAATACCATTGAAATCGGTTAAAAGACAAAAAACTTATGATAATTTGAATATCATGATTTTTCCATTGATTATTATTATTATGTAAATTTAAATCACCTTATAAATAAAATATTTTGTAAGTTATGAATAAAGAACATCAAGATAAACAACTTTGTTGCTTTAGACTTTTTGATTAAAGCAAAAATAAAGCCAGAAAAACGAATCAAATATGTTTGAAAATTATATAGAAAAGCAAAATTTTAATAAATCCAATGTTTGTTTGAGGCTTTATTTTTGCTTTGATCAAAAAGTATCAAGCAACAAAGTTGTTCAACTTGATTTCTTCTATTCATATATCTAAAAAAATTTTATGTAAAAGATAATCTAGATATTCATAATGATTACCAATGAAAAAATCTTGATATTTCAATTATCATAAGTTTTTTGTTTCTTAAACGATTTAAGTGTTTTTGCTGTTATATTAAACTTCAACTCTTCCCCTATCATAAACATTTAGCATTTTATCTCTAACTACTCAGGTGTGACCTGTGACTATGACCTTTGAAAATGTCACGAAATTTTAATGATCACGTGATTTGTTAAAAATAATTTTAATCTTCCTAAATCACATGTAAGTGAATATCAAAATTGGTATTTATTTCATTTGCATAACTTGAGCCGTTTAGAATTGGCAGCATTTTCATTACACCGCGAACTTTTTGAATGCCCTAATACCACTTTTATGGAACTTAGGTTTTATGAACTTATAAACCGAACCCTTTGTATATAAATCATAATTAAAATAAGTCAAGTTTTGTGAACTATATTTAATGACAATACAAAAGGTTTATAGAAATCAAAACTAAACACATATTAAGATCGAAAGAGGTTCAAACCAAGGTTCTTTGTAAAAATAAGAATTACTGTAAATGGTACTTTTTAATTTTTAACTCATTTATAAAAATATTTTTTTCAAACAAATGATTAACCCTGTGGTCGGCACTCTCTATGGTGATAATTGCTAGGAGCAACCAAAGGATTTATTGGTATTAACCAATCAAATTGTTCAATACACAACTAACTGAATGCCGACCATTGGATTAACCTTTTGATGATTATTTATTTCAAATAAATCTGTAAATACATTTAAGTCCTTTAAATAGACAAACATTAATAATTATTTTCAATAATTAGTGCAAAATATTTTTTGTATTAATTGTTATCCAAATGCATAATAAACTTCCGGTTTTATAAACTTAGTAGATTTTAAATAAGGGATTTTACAAATTATAAAAGAGAGTGCCTGGATAAATTAAAAATTCATTTAAAGATCTGTTAGAGAGTTGGATAACAAAATTAATTAGGATTTTTTGCAGATATATTAACACTTAGACACACTTTAAGGGTTAAACAGAAAATGTTATGAAGATATCAGAAAAATACAAGTAAACAGAAATCATGTCAACAATTATTTGTCAAAAAATAAGCTTGCTCACTTTAAAATTGCTATTTTTTATTTGACTTGAGGTATAACTAAGAGCTTTTCAGCATTTTATCGACAGAAATAACTTTTGTCAGGTCTTATGTCATACAACGAATTGGAAACTCGAAAAAAATATTTCCCATTAAATGAACTGAAGAACAATAAATATACGATTTCTCTATATTTCGAAACTTCTGAACAAAATAAATAAAGATATTTCTTAATAAATGATGACTGAAATCGAGACTTTTTCATATCATCTTTGAGAATATCTTGGTTTCATCTATAATAGAATATCTTTTGTTCACATCTTTCTCTTCTTATTTTATCAAATATAAGTATTAACACATTTTTTGAAATTTTCAATCAAAATATTAGTCAATTGGGCTCAGACTTAATGAGTAATTAATTCTTATGGAATTCTGAAATTATACTTGCTAATTAGAATTGAATAAATAATTGTACAAGTTTATTTATTAGTATAAGGCGATTATAATGAAATCCCATTCATATATATTTTATTTATTGCTTGAAATGAAAGGGATTTCAAATCTCTGTAATTCTGTTCAGCGATTCAATGGTTTTATAACACAAAAAGAATTTAATGGGTTTTCTATTAAATGAAATACATTTCACCGGTTCTGTTGTGAGTGATTCCCACTGGAAATTATACTTAAAGCATGAAAAGTGCCTTGCTCCTATTATCTAAAAAGGAACCCAAAAGCATTTAATAAGAAAATGTGTTAAATATTTTATAATTTAATACAATTTTAGAGCCATAGTTCTGGTAATTTCTCTACTCCTTTATGAGAGCACAGGAAAAGTACATTTTTCCTAATGTTTATATTATTTAGTCAGACATCTGAGAAGTTTATAATTCCTGGACAGAAAAATCTTGACTATTTGTATGAAAAAATTATTTTTTAGCCTTTTTATAACCGAATCTGACATAAAGTCCATCAAAATATAGACTAAAATTACTTTTTTTGAAAATATTGTGAAATGAATCGTAAAAACGAAGGCATTAAAAACCAAATCCATGTATTCTTTACGATCGCTCACAAGTAATGACAATATTTATAGAATCTCTCCGTTAAAAATTTATGAAGAGTTGCACTTACAGTGTTATTCACAAATGAAACTCAACTCAAGTTTGATCGATCATACGGTAAAGACTCAGTCTTAGTTTGTATCAACACTTTTGAGTTGAAACTCATACTTAAGTTTCATTTATGAATACTGACTATTGGTGTTGTCAGCTATGGTTTCTAGAATCAACTAGTTATAATGGTTATGGTCAAATCAAGTAATTATTATTAGGAAATTTGAAATTTTAAAAAGATTTCTGTATTTCAAAACAAGTATTTTTATTGAACCTGATTAAATTTACCAAGAATGATTTCCTCCGATAAAGTAGATTACTTGATTTTCAAGTAGATCTGAGAGCTCTACAGTAGTTATATTATAGAGCCTATAGTATATGTGATCATCAAGGTAATTTAATTATATTATTTCTTAGAGAATAATGAGTTTACTTTAGTTTCACACTTAGTTTGAACCTGAAATGAGATTTTCCACGAAATTGCGACATTGCTAATGAACTTGGACAATTAATGACAAACATGCTTTGGGTAAACTTTACTAGAGTTCGACAAATTCAATGAAAATCAAATAAAGCTTAAAAGTTTTTCACAACATTTAGGAAAACTCAATATTGGCTCAAATGCTTTGCTTTGAAGTGAAGTCAAAGAAAACAAATTAAATCATTTAATTTAAATTCAAGAGTAAAATGTGTCCAAACATTTTCCAATTTCTTAAGTTTTATTATAAAAACAATTCAAACCAAAAACTATTCTGTTTTTGGAAATTTAAATATACTAGCAAAAGTTGAAGTATTATTTTGCTAGTGTATTACCTTGCTCATAAACGTTTGGGTAATTTTCTAAAGACAATAGAAAACTCATTAAAGAGCAATTTATTCTGACTTAAAATGCTGTTCCAATTCTGTGCCAATTCTGTGCCAATTCTGTGCCGATCCTTAGAAGAGTGGCAAAAATATTCATTAATGTGATGCATTAATGAGCATGGCCATTATTGACCCGGATATGTCTCTGACACTTAATGAGAAGGTACGCCACTGCGCTCATCATTATAGGAAAGGCGTTGCCAGAGATCGAGTGCCACTTAAATCAATTCTGGTAACAGACTGTTAGCACATCCATTCCGTAGAGCCAACTGTGCGCTAAACTTTCTTAACCAACAGAAATACCAGAAAAAAGTGAACGAAATGTTAGGATAGCATAAAGTGATGTGAGCTCTGAATAGAAGGATAAGAAGAATAAGAAGAGAAACATCAAAGGAATTCGCAACAGTTGTGCTGAGCTATCAAAGCATACATTGATTTGAAATGTTTAAAAGAAAGAGGTCTTAAGCGAAAAGTCTGAACCGATAGACAGGAGTCGACTACTGATCGAAAAGTCATGTCATTTGTCTTTAGTTCTTATTTTTCTTCTTCACTTCATTATTGTTATTCTGTGCCCAAAAGAATAACTATTGGAATGGAGTGAATGGTTTGATTCACTCAACCGACTCAAATGGCAATGAAATCCAATACTCTTTCCTCTGATAATAATCGCTTAAAATTACCTCTTATTTGATAAAAACAATTATTTCTTAGAGAACTAACTCTTAAAAAAGATATGTTTATAACAAACATTAAATTTGATGTATTGTTTGCCTTCTCTTTAATAGTGTTTTATGCGATGTTTATATTATTCATATTATATGTTATCATTCGTATAGTGATTGCAATAGTGTTGTCATCCATTGCCTCAAAGAATGCTTCGGCTGCTCAGACCGCAGAAGAACTGAGACCACCTCCGCCTCAATTCTGTTCTTCAGAATTTATTACAAGAACTAATTCTCCCTCATTTGCAGAAGACTTTACGTAATAATAATAATATCTTAAGAACTTATGTCGATTACAAAAGAGCTGAAGAGCTATAAACATGACTTCTATTAGTTTTGTAGAGAAAGCCTTCAATCCCTGAACGCTTAATCTGAATGCTATTAAATTGATTATAAGATTAGTGCCAAAGTTTATATCAGTTTATATTTGAAGTCAAGTTTCGCAATAATAACAATGTTTTTATCAATTTTCGGCTCATTTTAAGGAATACGATATAAATGTAAGTAATTTAAACTTCATTAATGTTTACCCCGGGCTATATTTTCCATATTTTAATGGAGGGAGAGAGAGAGGGGAGAGAGAGAGAGTCTTAATTATTTAGAGGTATGAAGGCTTTATATATTTTCTAGTAGAAGTATTTTTAATTAAATTCTTGTAAACCTTTTGTATAATAAGTATAAACGTTGATCAGTGTTTTGTCACATTATTTTTAGAATTTTATTTAATTAGATTTTGTTGTTTTTTTAGTTATATTTTAATTAAAAAGTATACAAAATAAGCAAAGATAATCATGGTAAAATATACAACTCTTTTCAAATTATTAATTACATAAATAATTAAATATAAAGTAATTTACTATAGCAATATAGCTTGGTGATAAATGAATTTATGTAAATGTGTTTATTACCATGCATTTCAATCTAGTTCAATTCAAAGTTGTGTTTAGCCACTAACTGTGACGTATATCTGTTGAGACCCCTCTTATGGTTAAATAATCCGATTCTTGAGTGAAGTCAACCACTGAGTGTCTGTTCATTAAATGTTTGATAAAATGTTAGTCACTCTTATTCTGATTCAATTATAGCGACCGTCAGATAAAACGCAAATCTTATGCAATATTTATAACGGAATTTAGAAAATACACGGAATGTCCACTCAATCTAAAGGTTATATTCACACAATAAGTGCTATAACTGTCGCCAATTGCTATTCCTCTCATCCATAAAATTCAATCCATTGATAGGTTTACAGATTTGACCGATCGATGACCACAAAACTTCTTTAGAACTAAATATTAATGAACACTATTTTCGGGTGAACTCAGATTTTTGCCATTTTTTGGTCAGTGCTTTCCATTTACTTGAAAAGGTTGTATATGTACAATACTCTAGCTCATCGGAACATATACAACCTTCCCAAGTTAGCCACAAGCACAATTATTTATTTATAATTGAGTCACTCAATTACTGAATGCACTGAAAAAGTAAATGAATTAATCAAGATCTAAATTCAGATTAATCATTTATTTTGTTACCAAGATAATATTTCTAAAGTTATATTTTTTACTTTTAGTTATCAAAAGAAAAGTTTATTTCATATAATATAAGTGTAATAAATACTTTCTTTAATGATTTAAGATTTAGTAGTTGTGGTGTTAAATATTATATAAAAACTGTAATTAAAATCACAATTAAAGGTAAATAACAACTTGGTGCTTACTTATATCTTACAGCATATACTAAAGAACAGGGATGGAGAAAGGATCGAATCCTATGGGGGTTATTTTGGCCAAAATACCCCCCCCCCTACACCAAAAAAATTCCAATAGATCCAGTGTCTGTCCATAGACGCTAATGTTAAGGGTTCCACTCTTCTAGGGGGGGTATTTTGTAAATTTGGCCTCGTATTCCGGAATACCCCCTATTCGCCATCCCTGCTAAAGAGTGTGTCATATTTGGTCAATTGATCTAGGTGTTTAATACTCGATAAAATTTAAACGTTTTAAAACATTATAAATATATGAAACTTCTATTTTAATATAATTTTAAATCAATTTTCATTTGACCAAGTTTGTAGCTAAATTTTATCATAGCATAATTCTATATGAACAAGCACATTAAACAATATAATACAAAATGCAAATATATTATTACTTCAAAGAGAAAGGATATTCCTTTAAGCTATTCCTTCAAAATATCAAAATTCACATCAAAACTATTTCTAATTAAATTAGCTTGCTCATATCAAATTAGTTAATTCAACAGAAAACTTATATTCATTGGATATTAAGACTAATAAATTGCTTTACTATATCTGTTAACTCAAACGATAGTTTACTTCACTGATTGAAGACTTTATTACTTATAGATAATAATCTTTTAAATGGGTATATCTTAAGAGGTATATCCTTACTCGTTTACTCATTCTAAGCTAAATTATTAGCCATGGGGTTTTCTAATAAATCCAATTCTGAATAAATAGATTAGTTGTGGAACAACAGCACAGCATTGAACTGACAGATCAAATAATGAACACAAATATTCTCATAATTATCTCTAATATGAGACGAGTCTTCAAATTAGTGAAACTTATTATTAAATATAAGAAAAATCGATGGAATAACTCGAAGGCAAATCTAATACATATTTAGTCAAAAATGATAAATATTTTTGTATATAATATGTCCAACAAATTGTTTTGAGTCCTATTTTTGGGATAACCAACGGTATAATTAACTAATTTATATACTTATTTTATGGTCATTATTCTAAAATCATAAAAGAATTTAACCTGATAAATTTAATTGCATAATTAGGTAAAAAATTATCAAGCAATTTGTTAAAACTTGGTAATTTAGCTAAGCTACTCGACGAATGGCTGTCATTCTATTAATTAATAATCAACCCTAAAGTTATTTGTTCTAGTACAAACAAACAAACAATATCTGAAACAAAATTCAATTTACAAAACAAATATTGAAAATTAAATTTTAAATTATAAATAAATTAAAATATTGTTTTAATTTTCCAAAAATGTTTAAAACTCATATCTGATGAGTAAGTCAATACAGTTAAACCTCCAAAGAGTGAACCCTCCCAAGAGTGAAAACCTCTCATTTATGAACATAATTTAGGTCCCAAGATTAATTAAAATACATAATAACTGAACCTCTGATGAGTGAAAACCTCTCATCTCTGAAGTTAATACAAAACTTTAGACCCCAATAGTATCAGCA
>JAQFZM010003265.1:0-11432 GCA_034695785.1 Galumna obvia
GAATTTTTCAAATTTTCAAAACTTTTAAGTTAAAAATAATTTTATCTTTACTCAAATTTTTTATAATTATATTTTTAAAATAATCTAATTTTTCTAGATTATATTAATGAAAACAGCTTTAAAATCCATTGAGCCATTCAAAAATTAGAGAGGTTTAAGCGATCTTACATAATTATTTCCACTATTATATATGCATGATTAGTTAAGCAATAATATTTAAAATTAATAAAGAAAATAATTTACCTTGTTAGTAATAATATTAAATATTGTTTTATTTAATCTTGGGTTTGTTGAATAACATGAATATATTTTTCTATATTCATATATTATAATTGGAATAATATTTCTTCCAAAAACCAAACTTGGATACATTTGTGCTTGGAAAAAATATTTTCATAGACAAACTAGGTTAATGCAATTATTTATATGAAAGTAAATTGAAAAATACAAAACTCTTTTATTATTTGGTAAAATATAGGTATGTTAACAAGGTAATGGAAGTGAAATTAATATTTAATTTGTTTACTACTATTCACTCAATATTATTTATAAGGATTGTTAAATATTGGTGAATGCAATTATTTCAGAAAACCATAATTATAATAAATAAAACTATTAATCGATGAGAATAACAACAACAATATAAGTATTTAATAAATAATATATTATAAATAAATTATTTATAAGATATATAAAAAAAACTAAAGGAGAAAAAGTGGAAAAAATTTCCAAAATAGGAACAAAATTAGCTAAAAAAGGAGAAAATTTGGAATGAAAACTGTAATTTTGAAAAAATCTCAAAAAATTAATAAAATCTTTAAAATTCGAGGTTTTAAGCAAAAAAATTTTTGCTCTAAATTTTTTCAAATTATACCTACGACTTATTTTAGATGTATAATGCAAATGTAATTTTACCATACATACAAATTAAAGCGCCCCTTAAATAATTTTTGCTAAGGATCATTTTATCAGAAAGGTTTTCTTTTATACTTCGAAAAGGGATTTAATTTTAAAAATATTAATTATTATTAAATTATAAAATTTAAACTAATATTTTTCAAAATTTACTGATTAATAAAAGTCTATTGATTAAAGTTTTAAAAAATTTAATAATTTTGTAATTTTCTAAAGTAAATAACCAAGTATAGTTCCAAATCTAGTATATATATATATGTAATAGAGGGCACTCGTTTTTCTACTGCTTTTCTGATATGTATGTGAATTGCATTATTTTTTAATTCCTACATTGATTTTGTCTAAATTAAATAAATTTACCATATTACTTAGTAAAGAAAAAAACTAGCTTATTTAAAAATATTTTTATACATTTTTATATTATTCATATATTTTAGAAATTATTATATTTTAATTTAAATTTAGATATATAAATTAATAAAAATTAATCTAAGGTAATATATCATTAAATAATAAAAAAAAATACAAATTATTTTAATAAATTTAATAAATATCGATATAATTATTCTTGATATAAAAATACATCATAATACAGGTATACATTGTATTATACATGTATAATACAAAATGAAAATAAAACCTTTATATTTCCCCAACTTTACTCATATAAGAATGAAAACGATTGTAGTTAAACATCGTAAACAAGTATCTTGTACATTTTAAAAATAACTTGCATTAAACTAGAGTTCAAACATTTTTAAAATTTTCCAACACTTCCCTTCCCTTAATTTCATTTTCCAAACCCTTCCTGACCCTTCACCTAGTGATTTATTTAACAATAATCCTGTCCCTTCTCTTTAGAAAATTTTTCCCTTCCCATCCCTTCTTTTCTTTTAAAACATAAATTTTAAAGAAAATTTTTTATTCTATGTAAAAATAGCACCTAGTGAATTCAAGTTGATTTAAAATTAATTATTTTTATATAATTCAAGTTTTTAATGATTAAAAGTAATATTTTTCTTAATAAAATTTTTAAAATATTTATTTTTCAATTTTTTTTGTGTATGCTATTTTATTCTTGGTAAGACAAATATTTATATTTTATTATTTTAATTCATCAAATACCTGAAATATGATAATTGTTTAACAATAAATTGTCACAAAATTTAATTAAACACTAGTTATTACTATTTAATAAAATTTATAATGAAAAAAGTTCAGCTTTTATATACTGTAATACAATGAGTTGATTCATCCTTATAAAAATCCATTAAAATATAAATTATTATACAAATAGTTTAAATCATAATTAGTTTAAATATAATATTTTTGTAATGATTAAAAAATGTATTCTGGTAATGCAAGGATCAAATCATTAATGAACAATTTTATAAAATAATTTTGTTTTATATCATATAATTCAACAAAAATTTAAAAAGGTAAATTGTTTCTGTAATGGTACACGAATGTAATATAAATTGATTTTTTGGTATTTATAGTTATTAACCTTGGGAAAGTTTATTTCTATATTAAGATTCCAAATCGTTTACCTGAAGATAATTACCATAGATGGCTAAAGGCGGTAACACCCCCCCTGGACCAAAAAAACCTCAACAGACCTAGTGCTTGTCCATAGACGTAATGTTAAAAGTTTCAATGGTCCAAGGGGGGTATTTTCAAAATTTTGCCTCTCAGGGGGGGTATTTTGAAATACCCCCCCTTTTAGCCATCTATGTAATTACCATATCATTTTGTTAACAAGAAATTTTTATTAAATTTTTATTATTTAATAAATTTTAGATATTTATTTTTATATATATTTTTTTACAAGTTTATTTTATATTTTTGTAAATGTAAAATAATTGATAAAATAACTTTGCTTTTCACTATATAATAATATATTAATTATCTAGGTAAAGTTACAAAATATAAACATAAATTTCAATATCTTTAACAAAATTCAATATTAAATTTAACTATCATGAACAGACTATTATAAAATTAATTAACTTTGCAAGTATTTCTAAATTTTATTACAGTAATAAGGTGATTTCGGAAACTTTATTGAAATAAATTGTCTAAAATAAATGAAAATTATTTTAAAACAATGGAATAATTTTTGCTTTTGCAAAATGTTATAATTTTGTTTCAAACTTGAAAATTTATTTGAAAATTTAAAATATTTATTGTTTTAGCAGAAAATTTATTATTATTGGTTTAATCATTTTTTTTGATTTTTTATATCAGGGCTTTTTATGGGAAGCATAGGTTGAAATTCAGGACCTTTACTTACAATAATATGATTATTGTTATACTCTGACTTAAAAATATAAATAAAATAAAATATTTTAAATCAATTATAAAATGATTAAGTAAAAGTGTTCTGTGAAATTATTCCCTAGATTTATTCAAATATACATCTATTTAACATCTATGACATACTTGTTATATTCTTGATAAATTAATTCACACCTTTGGCCACTAGCTTAAAGCATTTGTTTGTCAATCATATTGTTTATTTTACTATATAACTGTACAGCAAATATTATAATTATTAATTAAAAACCTGAATCAAGTTAATTGTAATATAAATAAGATATAAAATGTATATTCAAATAAAAATTGATTAAAAATAGGAATAAATGCTTTTATTCATAAAGTTTTGTGAGTATTGTTGATAGACACACAATTATAATTGAATAAAGGAAGTTATACTTACTAAATTAATTAAGAAAAGATTAATTTTTTTTTGAAATTTAATTATACTATTAAACTTTTGAGTTCTTTTTCAATTAAATAGGTTGACAAATCTACCAATATTCTACCTATTTTTAGAAATCAGAGTTGACAACATTTCTTGTTATTCTTAAATAAATTAAGGCAATAGACTCAGTGAAAGTTATTAAAAAACTACCCTATAATTTATGGAATAGCTTTTATTTCGTTACTCAAATAAAAGACGAGGTTGATGCAAAACGTTTACATATACTACAATTTACTCCGTAAATGTAGTTAAAAAAGAAAATATGCTTGCTAGATTAAAATATATTTTTAATAAAATTATAAATATAGAATTATTTTCATTTATTTAAAACTACAGTCAATTACATTTAAAATGAAAAACATTTAAACGAATAAAATTTTATTAATTTATTTTTAAGGCAGACTTACTATTTATTTAGTTGTCTAGCTTAATTACTTGTCATTCATATTTTTTACATTATCGTTTATTAATAAAACAAATATTGTTCAGATTAATTAGAAAAATCTCTGTTTTAAGTAATCTTAATATTAATACGATATAAAATGATAAAACATATTAATTGAATAAAATCTATAGGATTGAGCTATTTGTGAGTATTAATTTAATTATAGCAGTGTAACCTCTTTATAAAGGGTAGAGACCGTAATTTCATTCATTATAAAAAGGTAACACTGTATTAAACAGGGATGGTAAATAGGGGGTATTCCGGAATACCCCCCTTGGAGCCAAAAATCGGAAAAATACACCCCCCCTTAGACGAGAGTTAGTGACCCCCCCCCTAGAAAAAGAGGAAAAATGAGGAAAAAATTCGTAAAATTAGGCAAAAAAGAGAAAAAAAAAATCAAATGATGGCAGAAATTTTGAAGAAAGTTAAAAGAAAACTTCAATAAATGCATAAAATCGTAAAAATCATGCTTTTACGCTCAAATTTTGTTCCTCAAAAATTTTGAAAATTTTACAAAATTGCCATTTTTGCCGGAATTTCTTAGTTTTTTGAATTATTTTTGATAAAATGCGCTAAAATATATCTAGATAAAGTCATATAAGTCAGAAAACGCCTAAAAATTGATGTTTTATGTGTTTTAAGCAATTTTGGGTCATTTTCAAAATACCCCCCTTACTAGGGAATATATCTATGTTGCCGATGGAATCTGATAATAAGAGTAACATGGTTAAACTCTGTGAAGATAGCTAATTTAGAATCTGAAGTCAAAATCTGCTTATGACCATTTTAAAGACTAAAACACCATGGTCAAAATATATGAAAGATTAGTTTAAAAGATTAGTAAAGAAAGATTGGTTTTAAACTTTAGAAAGATGTTAATCTATAGTTGGAAAAATGTAAAATAAGTTTCAACTAATGAATTAAATAATATAGAAATCAATAGAGATTTTAAGATAATTTGTTTTTACTCATTAATTTTTAACATTAAACTAAAGTTTAAAATTTTAAAATCTTTTGAAAGCATTTCTAAGAATTTTTCAAATATTTTGACCATGGTTTTTAGTCTTTATGGTCATAAGCAGATTTTAACTACAGATTCTTAATCAGCTATATTCACAGAATTTTAACATTTTACTCTTATTATCAGATTCCATCGGCAACATAGATATATTCCCTAGTTTTATATAACTTTTTATTAATATATTTAATTGTTTATTATAAGAAATGAGTTTTTAAATAATTTATCTTGGTAAAATTGAAAAAAAAAATTTAAAAATTATTTTATTAATACAATTTTAATAAATTCTACAAAAATATATATTGTAAATTTATTTTTCTTACCGAAAACTTTTCAAAAAAGGGTTTGTCTCACCCCTGGTTGTTACGCTTAACCGCTTCACATACGCATTACATGCAATGCCGAAAAGTCAAATGCATTACAACTTATAACTATTTAACCTACTAACCTCAAGGGGTCGGACAACCAAAGATCCCTAAATTTCCCCCATTCTATTTTATGATAATATGATATTTAATAATCATTTATTACTAATCTAAAAATTCCATATTGTTGCAAACTGCTGAATTTCATCTAGGAAAGTTGAAAGATTTCAATCTCTTTCTTCCATGTATTCTCTATGAGTGTAAAGCATACTTTTATATGCTTTACATTACCAACTTCCAGGTGTGTGACAAACCCTTTAACTTTCTTTTTATTTAATAACATATAAATTAAACAAAGGTTTACATAAATTTTATAAAATAACATTTATATATGAAAAAGTATCGATACTAGGATTTTTCCACTAATGCTTTATACTTATATTAGTAAATTTATAGAAAATTTTTATTTTATTACAGTTCTTATTTGAAGTAAATTCTATTTAATTTGTTAATCATTTAAATATATTTTATTATTTAAATAATGCAGTATTTGAAATTTAATTACCTAAAATTATATCATTAAAAATATGTATCAATTAGGATTAGCTAGAGTTAATTTACTATAGTGAAAAGCTTTAAATTGAAATAGAATTATGAACTATAAAAAGATAATAATATTTCTTTTTTAATTCTACAACTTAATCTAGTAATATAATAATTTGGTTCATTTGTTTTTTTCATAGAAATAATTGAAAGTTCAAACAAGATATATTTTAATTGGTTATCTTTGCCATTTCCAAAAAGAATGATCTAGTTTAAATAAAAAATTTGAAGAAAATAAAAAGTTGATAATTTTCAACTATAAATAAGTAAAGACAATTTTTACCAATAAATAACACTTCAATAGTGGATTTTGAAGCCATTAAATTAGTATTAATGAGTAAAATATAGCATCATGGAAAATTTTTAAAATAACAATATTCTCTTTTTTAAAGCATGTCTGGTCAACTTAGAAGTAGAGTCTGGGTATGGGAAAATTCAAATGCAGTTAAGTTTGCAATCATTTTAAATTTTATTTTCAGCAGATTTTATCAATAAAAATTTAGTGTCATGTTCTCAATTAAAAATAATAAAGTAATGGGAAATCATAATTTTATATCTTAAAAAAAATAAAAACTTATTTTTAATTCCTAAATTAATTGAAGTATATATCATTTATTTTCAGTACGTGACTTAATTTCAAACTTTTCTTTATTAATAAAAACATTAAAACATTAAATTATTGCAAAAAGGGCATAATTTTACCATTGGTTATTTTATATTATTAACTAGTTTATTTAATTAGATTACATGTAATTTAGCAATATTTTTATCATTATTTCATACGATGGGTCATTAAAAAGTATTAATTTCAGTAGTTTTGGTCTAGGTTTCAATTCATAACCAACGTCATTTCATAAAATCCGTCTATAATTAACATGAGTGTCTATTGGTATGGATTTTGGTTTATATTTTTAGTTCATTTGTAAGATCATTTAATAAGATAGGTACTTCACATGATCCATCTTTCAATGTAATGGCTATAAACATAAAAGCTAAATTAATTTAATTTTTCACTATATATACGGAGTAAACTCTAGAATATGTAATCGTTTTGCAGCCATTTACACCAAACAGCTGCGCACAATCAAAATAAAAGTTAATTTGGAATTTAAACCTTTAAATTTCAGCAACATCATTAGTGAAATAATACAACGAATAGTATACAAAATATTAGCATTACGTGGGATTTAAATAGACAGCTTTTATTTCCTATTCTAGTGTTGATAAAAATAAATTATAATTTTATAGGAAGACAAAATTCTATAGAATTCAAATCTTGTTTCGCCGAAAATTTACGTAAGTTTTATAGTTTTCTTTAAAATATATTTAATTTATATTAAATAAATTTAAAATTCATATGTAAAATATATTTAGTCTTGATAATTTTGCAAAATTATAAAGCTTTACTATTTTAAAAATATTCTGTTTTTTAATTGATTGAAATGGTTTATAAAAAATAAATTATTCTATTCATTATACAATCAAGTAAATAATCATATTTCTCTTTTCTTTTATCATCAATTATAATATTTTTAACTAGATAAAATTGAATATTATTATTTTTTCAAAAATTCCAACTATTCAAGATCATTTTATTGAAAACCACTTAAAAATCCATTGATCCATTCAAGATTTATTGAGGTTTAAGTGACCTTACATAGTTATGTCTTCAACTGTATAATTAAAAGTGAAAGACATTTTATTATTATGAATAAGTGGTGTAATTCCCCGAATGACCACAAAGAAACCTGTTCTAAGAGTCTGTGCAGACAGTTATGTATTAAAGCTAAATATAAATTAAATTTTAAACAAATATTGTTTAAATTCCCTTTTGTTTTTAGAGTAAAACTTTAGTATTAAATACATTTTAGAAATAAGAAAAAGTATTTTATATATGGATTTGTGATTAAATTTGTTATAATTAGTTTCAAATAAAATGAAAGATAAATTCGAAATGAGTGAAGACTCAAATAATGGTTATAAAAGTAAACTTAAGTCAATGTCAACGAAGAAGAAAATCATGACTTTCTTAAGAATTGTTATAATAATTGGTTGTTGTGTTGGACTAACCCTTCAAACAAAGAAACTCATCAATGATTATATGGAAGGAAATACTGTCGCTATCATCCAATTTGAGAATAAAAGGATAGCCACTATTCCAGGTATAACTGTGTGTTACCCTGCTGCTTTTTCCATGGATAAGATGACAAAAGTTTTTCCTCATTTGACACCCGCTTATGACCAGTACATTTTGAAAATATCCCAAATGAGCAAGGAAGAATGGAAAAACTCTAGTAATTATTAAGGATTGAAGCAAATCTATTACAATCAATTTGTAAGATTTATTCTTTTTGATGAAAATAGAAATATAAGTATGGCTCAAAAATTTAATCTAACCATTACTCCAAAAATCGGTACTATCATCAGAGGTATTTCAAAGAATGGATTAGAACTCATCGAAACGGATACATCAGACGACAATCCGATCGAATCTTTGGTTTTCAATAAAGGGATGAAAAAATGTTTCACTTTTTTCAGTCATTTAAATGAAAAGTGGAGACACATTAAAATGGATATAGACAAGATATTTTTAATTGTTCCCTTTGACGACCGTTGGTTTCCAAAGAGCGAAATCATTGACTACGACTTGCAGTTATCCCTTCACTCCGCGGATGAGTTACCCCGAAATGATGTCGACTATACTATTGATATAAAAACCGATCGACTCAATACAGTTATGTACAATCGATGGAAAGAAGAGTTGTTGGGAGAGAGATTTCAAACCAATTGTGTTGACTATAAGATGAGCGATAAGGACAGCATTAAAAGAATGCGTTCCGATTGCATCAAATACTGCTATCAACAGGAGATAATACCATTTTCTGATTGCAATCAAACGAATTCCTGTCAGAAATGTGTGTTTATCCCGACGACAGACTTGTGGACCAAAACTGACTTCAATGACAATCCTTTCACAACAATATGTCAAATCCCTAATATATGTAAAACTGACTGTGAAAAAATGGTTGCAAAGTATGAGTGTGAGAAAAGGTGTCGACACAAATGTGTGAATCGCAATTATAACTATGAAATCAAAAAGGTGCAAGAACAGCAAGAATTTTATATAAACAACACTGCTATCATGATTCAACACCAAATAATGCCTGACCAAATAGGCAAGCACAGTCCAGTAATGACTGAGTTTAACTTCCTTTGTAACTTTGGTGGTCTAGTGGGAATGTGGATGGGCTTTTCAGCCCTGGCTATTCTCAAATATTTGATCAGGTTCTTTAAATTATTTATTAAAGCAAAAAAGGCCCATTTTGATTGCTAACCTTAAGCTATTGAGTCCTTAACTAGAATTACCTAGTAAAAATTTTCTCTATTTTATTAAATATATTTTATCAAGGTTCAATTTAATGTATCTCAACTTTGAACTTTTTCATATTTTAAATAAGAATTTTTAGAATGAGGTACTTTATTCAACTTTATAATCCAAGATTAAGAATATTAAAACAACTTTTTATGTTTATTAAAATAAATGATTAGTTTATTTTATTATTAGTGATAAATTATCACTGATAATAAATGTGCTTAAATCATTGCGAGCAAGCTAAATTGACCCTTTGATTGATTTAATTATATTTTTGATTTTTTTTAAAGATTTTATTATTTAATTTAATTATTGTATCTTTATTTTTAAATTAAGCAAAAAACAAGGTTCCAGTTTCAACACAATGGACACTACTTTTTCGAGTATAAGATTGAAGTATCGACTCATTGATAGCCCTGCGATTTGACGGCAATAAATAAAAAATATTTCAAAATTTTGAAAATGTCAAACCTAAGGTAAGTTATGCGTTTGTCATGTGACAGACACGGATTTTATAGACAAACATAAGTTAAAACCTAAGCTTAAATCTATCATCAAAACTAAGTCTTAACCCAAACTAAATGCCAAGCCTTAGCCTATCCTAATATAAGCCTATTCTCAGTATTGTATGATCACTATAGTGATCAATTGATCCAACAGTTCCATATATTAAGAACCACTATAATAAAATATTAGTAAATTTCATAACAATTGTATAACATAGTTTATTATAGTGAATAAAATATTTCAAATATTTTCTATTGTTGTAATACCTGTTGTAATACATTCTATAGACTAATATAGCAAACATAACTTAACCCCCACCTCCCTATTAAACTTATTTTCTACGGTTTTCCTATTCAACGGCTTTTCAACTTTAAAGGTTTTTCTAACCTAAGTTATGATATAACACTTTTCTAATCCAACCGTTTTTTTATTAACCAAAGCTTTAGCCAAACTTAATCTAAGCCCGCACACATAATTCTAAATACTTTTCTAAAAATAAGCTATATTCCAAAGACTTTTTTAAACCTAAACTATATTTCCGCAACTTTTCTAAACATAAGTTATATTTAATAAATTCCCTAAACTTTAGTTAAAATCTAATAGTTTATTATATATTTAAACTTAATTAATGTTATTAAACTTAACACAAGTATTAAAAATATTAATTCTATACGATTTTAAAAACCTAAGTTATTTTCAAATTTTTCTAAAAATTAAATTTTATAAATTAATTCTAACAATACGCTTAATAGATTTCTTTACATCATAAAGCTTTATAATAAATCTTTGAATGCACTTAACAAGTACAGTTTATAAAAAAAAGTCATCCATGTCTCAGCTGGCTTAATCAAAATATAATGCTTTTTAAAATCTCTTACTTAAAAATATATAAATTATAATATAGTAAAAGTTGAGACAACCCATTAATATTTAAAATATATACAAGTAAATATTATCAAGGTATATATTCAAATAATATATTGAACCTTTTTACCAAAACAATTCAACATTTGCGTTTTTGAAAGTTTAACATTAAATTTAACAATAAAGTGATAATTGTATTTTAATATAAATGTTTTTCTTAAACCACTCAAAGAATTCCTTTAGAATTAAGTTTTTATTAATATTTTATTAATAATAATTTCTAAAAATACTATAGATTTCAACTTATTTTACTATTTGACAAATAATCAAATATTTGTTGACTTTTAAATAAAATATTAACAAAAAATGAAATATTTTTCACAAGATATATAAAATTATCATGTTTAAATTAATATTTAATAAAAACAATACCAAATTGTATAAAAAGTAATAAATTTTAGACATCCATAATATATTTGCAATAATTATTTTTAAATATCATATGAATCACCTTGATAAGATATTTCATTAGTGCCAGTGCAGATAAACCCATCCATAATCCAAGTAATCCACCTAAA
>JAQFZM010003266.1:0-11429 GCA_034695785.1 Galumna obvia
TCAATAAGATTTTATGGGGCCATCGGACAGTCGTATAAGCGATAGCTATTAATCCATTTATTACAAATTGACTGAAATTAAAAATAATTTTGTTTTTATTTAAATAATTGAATAAATATATAAGACTCACATACAGTAAACTCCGGCCCCTATTATGCTGTAAACAAACACAAAATTAGTCTATAAATTCTTTAAGAATTTAGTTTAATTTTACAACAAAATGCTTTTTATTGTATTTCGTTTAAATCAGTTACGAAATGATATATGAATAATTTCTCACTCTTTAGGAAGACCTCCATCAGGATCACCAAGTGGAAATAGTATGGGTACTATAGAATCCAAGAATTTTTCTGATGAAATAAGAATTTTTGGTATTATTTTAATCCTTTTCCTTTCATTTATGCTAGTTGCATTATCTTGCTGCTGTTGATGTAAATCCTTCCAAAATTGTTTAGTGTATTCTAATTGCTTTTGACTGAGTTCTGGTGTTTTCCTCTTTATTTCAGTTCCAACTAAAGAATTAAATGAATTTAATATACTTTTAACCAGGGATGTTCTTTTAGGGCAAAGGGGGCGAAATATTTTATTATAATTAATTAAAGAACGGACTATGTTCATTCATTAACCTTATGAATAACTTTATTGTACTTTCAAACTCACTAAATGACCTAAATATATGCCCTAAAGAACATCGCTCCTTTTAATACATTAACTAAAACCATAAGCTCATAGGGATGAATGGATTTTAGGGGCCTACTTGTTTTGTAACCATTATACAAACATTACGTATATTGTTTTATATTAAATCATTAAATGAATTATTTATGTATGGCGTCTTAATCTATTCATCCTTAAGAGCCTATGATTTTATTAATGAAGTAAAGAATTTTAGCAGGTTTGCTTAAAAAAAATCACACTGGAGGGTGCTATAGGATATTTTAGTAAAGTGTCGACAACCTAGGGAATGTGTATAAAAGTTTTGTCAATTTTTTAAAATTCAATGGAGTGTTTGGGAAACTATATTAGTTAAAAAAATTTTAAGTTGATAAAACTTGCTGGTTAAGTGTATTAAATTAACTGAAATAATGCGAATTTACTTTAATTATTGTGAAGTGAAAGTAAAATAAATGAATAATACTTTTAATCCCTTCTTTTGAAGAGAGTCCACTCTTAGAGCTTTTTCGTATTTCAGATCTAACTTTCTTTTGATGACTCCATTCTATTGATATCGTGAGTAAAAGTATTAAAACTATCAAACAATTCATTTGAATAATTATTTCCAAAACATTATTTAAAAAAGATGTCCGACATATCAATTAATTTAATTATTAAATATGTAGTCATAGAGACGACAATCATCTTTATATTTTTACTACTAATACAACTAGAAAAATTAGCAAGGGAATTTAATATATATAATCTTGTTATTTAACCTAATCTTTCATGAGTGCTCACTTATTATAGATTATTAATGATAATTTATCATGCATTTTGTTTAAAATATGTATCCATAAATTGTGGTTAAACCTTATTAGTATATACACTAAACTTCCATTTTTATGAACTAAGCCTTACAATCCCTTAAGTTCACAAAAAACTATCTTGTACATAAAAACGGAAGCTTATTATAAATTTGAATAAAAATTAATACAAAGTATAGAATACATATATTATTGAGAATAATCACTTATTTTTGTATGTATAAAAGATTTAAACGTATTATTTTCTGATTAATTTGTGAAAAATAATAATCAAAATACTAAACATTTATTTGCGAAAAATATTTTTTTAATTGAGTAAAACATTTAAACACATCATTTGCTGTAATTTTCGTTTCCTCTAAGTATCCTCTGAATCCTCGTTTCCTCTACTAAGATATAATCTTAATTCTTGTCTATATTAACGGTTTGATTTTGATTTTCATATACTTCTTATATTATTTTATTGTCTGAAATTTAGTTCACAAAAATGGACTTATTTTAATATAGACTTATATACAAAGGATTTAGTTTATATGTTCACGAAAACGGAGTACATATAAATAGATATACAGTCGAGGAAAATATTATCTAAGGTCACTTAAACTTCCATAGCTTTTGAATGGATCAATAGATTTTAAAACGGTTTTCAATATTGTAAGGATAGTTATAGTGAAACTGTCCCTAGGCTAGGTCAAAGAAGCGGCAAACTGTGACCGACGCCTTGTCCTAGCCCATGCCTTACCTTTTACCGCGTAGACTTCCGATGCCTCTTTTAAGATGTCTTCGAAATAATAGTACGCAACAATTATAATGCTTTAAACTATTTATTTAACTCTTTACTCTTAGTTAGTCATAACTATTCTAAATATTAGTTATTCTCTTCTATCGCTTTTTAGTATGCCCGCCTGCTAAGAACAATTAACACGCTCATTACCATATATAGTTTTGGCTCATATTGCTTGTGGTTCTGCGCACTTCATCGGCCATTTCTGACCTATGGTCACGTCCTCGTGACGGTTAGTAGTTTAATATTTTAATCCAATTTCTTATTAAAAGACTATAACGTATTGAAAATTCAGATAAAAATATATATTATCTCCAGAATTGAGCTCAAAAATGCTGATTTAATTCTTATATTTATGTTCATCACTATTTGTTTTGTACATTAATGTGTGTTTATTTAGTTATATTAAAAATAGTTAAAATCTCTATTGTTAAAGAATAGAAATTTCCCACTTCTTGCTTCCAATGGATATATGCCTGAACCTCATAGAAACAAAAATTATTTCACAAATTTTCCTTATAAACCAGTTCTTAGGCTTTAATAGTATTAAGCCATAGAAGAATCATTAACAAATTTTATTAAGATTGTGACAAAAATAAAGGCAATAAATTTGAAATAAATTTTAAAATAAACAGATATTGATGATGATATCTATGATGCTCTGAATTTTAGATATTTAGTCTCAAGTTATTTCTTTATATTCAACATTTTATTTGAAAATTAGATAATTTAAATTAAATATTGAATCAATTTCTAATTACTATTATGTTTTCACTTAAAATATTATTTATATTTCATTAATAAAATTATATTTAATAATTGTATTTCTTTAAATTTAAAGTTATATAACAAATTTTTCTCACAATATATTCTTGATAATTAATAATTTTTAAATAGAATAAAAAAGAAAATGATTTAAATTTTATTTATTTAACTAAATTAATTTAATTATATTGTGATTAAACTAATTTCATGTAAAGTATATCAACGATTATTTTAAATTCAGTATGGAAAGAAAAAGCATATCCACTCATTTAGAATGCGCTGAATATTTTTGAAGTGAAACTTGATTTTCAGTAAAACCTCTATATATACACACGAACACAAATAATCCTACATCACTATAATCTTAAGTAAAGTTTTAATTATTGGATTTATATTCATTTGAATAGATATTATTACTCATTTTAATTAATAAAATATACACTTAATTAATATTTTGAAAACCTTTCACAAGAACTAAACAGAAACGACTGAAACACATGACTTCAACGTTCATTTTAAACTCTTATCTGCTGCTATCTTATTGGTTGTGGATATGCATTTTCTTTCAATACTGTAGATATGAATAAATTGGATAATCTTGAAATGTACTAAATAAGGGATAAACCAATTGTGTTAACTTAATATTATTATGAAATAAATGCCGACTTCGATTAGGTTAACACAATCGATCCTAAACTGTATATAGAAATTATGATTAAAATATTTATTAAATTATTGTCGTAATATCATATTAATTTATTTTGAATTTGGTGTTATTTTACAGAAATCAAATATGTTTTTTACTACATTTGCTGAGTAAAGTATAATTTATACAATCATTTTATATCCACCCACTATTCGTATTAAATGTATGAAAACAAAACTAGATACAGTAATTATATTATATAATGTAACTTTCTTTATACTTGGTAACTTTTTAATTGATCAACAAACTTTCAAGAACTATGTAGATTTAGTATAACGATAATTTATAAAAACATAATGGTAAAAAATAAAGATCGAAGTAAATAAATTTTAGTTGATTAAAAATATAATAGTTCTATTTTTATGGAAATATTTGTTAATTTTAATTAATCGGAAATCTATAGGGTAATTAACTTTTAAAAACATTTTTTAAATGGTTTATTTTTGAATATAAAATCAACAAAGTATGTAAAACATCTAGTTAAGATACTTATAATTCTAGAAATGAAACATTTTCGTAGTTAAATTAAATTAAATTAAATTAAAAAAATTTTATATAGTAATATATTTTTTTTATTTTTAGTTTGAAATTACTATAATTATAAATATGATTAGGAATTTTTAAAGTGCTCGCTTGAAAATATGAACAATAATTGATAGTCATTGGTCAGATTTGATTTATAATAGAGTTTGATAATGTTGCAACGTTTTGGGAAATGTCAAATATTAGCTATATTTTGATTATTAAAAGGGAATGATTTTTTAATGAACTTTGTAATATTATTTGAGAATGCATATTTTTATTGCTATTTTATTGCTACTTTTTCCTATTGTAAATTATAAAAATATCACTAAATTATAGAAAACCACTTTATTCTATATAAAAATTCAAGATTTTTAATAATTGTGGGAAAGGTTTAAAATTGTGTAGATATTTTCATTATTATAACTTTATATTTCGAAAATATTAAATATTTTTAATCAAGAAACATTATTCTGATCTGTATCATATTTTATGAATACACAATCACTTAAATAAAAAAAAATGTTTCATAAAAGACATGAAATTTAACCTAAAATTCAGTTTATATTTATAAAACTTTTTAATAAATTTGATAAGATGCTTCGAATATTTGTTATATTTGTAACCAAATATGAACAAAAATTTTTTTGTGTTTTAAAAAGTTAATTAACTTAGCAGATATAAATTTATTTAAAAAAAATATTTTTTAGAAAATTTATTTTTTTGTTTGATATCAAATTGAATATATTTAACTTATATCAATTTATTTAATATTATATTCTAAAAAATTATCTTAATCCAAGATCATTTACTTAAAATTTGTTTGAAAATCTAATAATGCATTGAGAAGTAATTATAACGACTGTATTAACCAAAAAATATCTTAACAAGTGTTTGTAAATATAGGGAATATAGGCTTAGCTTCAAAACTTGTTTATATAAATGTTCAATAAAACATATTTTACAATAAAATTATCAATTTTGCATTAGATTGAAATCAACGAAAAATAAAGTTATGAAGACAAGTCTATTATTTATGGCTTTATTGTTGTCAACTTTAATTTTACAATTTAAATCATATGATGAAGTTTGTATGCCTGGTCAACCTTGCACAAAAGACGGAAAATGCAAACCTGATAAGTGCGGCTTTAAATGTACTAAAATAGGAAAAGTGAAAGCAGTCACAATATCTGGAATTAAACCGCTCAGGTAATTTTAACTCATTTTTATCATTTTAAATAAATTTTATCTTTATGCCTGTGTGTAACTCCTGATATGAAAGCTGCTAATTACTAATAAAATTTTTCAATAGTATAAAATTTATTAGACATTTTAAATTAATGTCAATTGTATTCAAATATGCCCTAAATAAAATTGACCAAAAAATTTTATTTTATTTTAGAATTGGAGAGAGAGATAAAGAGAGAAACAGAGATATGGTGATAGAGAGGGATAAAGAGACAGAAAGGGAGAGATAGAGTTAGTGACAGAGAAGGATAAAGAGAGAGAGAGAGTGAAGAGAAGGAGAGACAAACAAGCAGACAGAGAGACAGACAAAGAGATAGACAGATAAAGAGAGAAAAGCATAAGGAGAGATAGTTAGAGATGAAAGAGAGAGAGAGAGAAAGAGAGGGAGAGAGTGACAGATAGATATATTTTATTCTAAAATATTTAAATTTAATACATTTCAATAATATTGTTTTAAAAAAATAATTTAATATGAAGTGATTGACAGGTGATGGCACAACAAAATTGCTGTGGTATCACTTAAAAAATTGAACGGATGAGCTCCAGACGTGACGCATCTGGAGCCCATCGATATCAAATAGATAATTAGGCTTATAGTGTGAAGCTAAACGTACTAGTATTTACTTTTGAAAAATATGCTACACTTGTGTTTTTACTTATTTAGTGTTAACTTGTGCTGCATATTTTAGATTAATAGCCGCAATTGCTCCATATTATTGATGCAGTACCAAAATTGTGACCATTACCGTTTGTCCTCTATTCGGGAATCCAAAAAAAATTGAAAATTAAAACATATTTATTTTTGTTTGTTTTGTCCTACTTTTCTATTTTATTCTTTACTTTTGTTTCTATGCTATTTTATTTCTATTTTAGTTACATTTGCTTCCCTTATTGATCCACTTTCTGTACTTTTCTCATATATCCTATTCCTATATTCTACTATTATTCCTCACTTTATTCTTGTCATTTCCTACCCTTGCTATGATTCTACTCTTCTATTCTTACATTTCCTCTAATTATCCATATCTAATACTCCCCTACCCTTTGACCTACTTTTCCTTTACTTCCCTTCCTATTACCGAAATATGTTTCCAATTTTTCTATCCTTCCATTAACTGTCTATTTTTTCCACTTTTCCTTTCATTCCCTTCTTATTACTGTTTAATTGTTCCAACTTTTCCTACCCTTCCCTTTCGTAACACTACCTATTATCACCTTGTTGCTCCCTTTTCAACATTTCTCTCTAGCTACTCTCCTATTAATAAATTTAATCTCTCTTATTTTTCCCCTTACTCATTCACAATTTCTCACAATTTTAACCCTATTACTCACCTAACCCTAACCTTATTTTATTGAATTTCTCTTTAATTTTATCTCATTTTGTTCCCCTATTACTCTCCTTTTCCCTCTCCTAATTTTATGGTATTTCTCTCCTATTTTCTCTCCTATTAGTCCCTCATAAATCCCCTATATCCATCCTATTTCCCTCACATTCCTCTCACATTTACTCTCTTATTGGCTTTCTTATTAACCTTTCATTACTTTCTTGTTCTCTTCTTCATCTCCTATTCTAAGCCTATTACTCTCCCATTTCTCCCGTAATTACTAACCAATTCTTCTTCAAATTCTTTCTATACACTTTCATATTCACTCCCCTATTCTCCTAATATTCTTCTTTTAATTCTCTTACAATTCTCTCACATTCTCTTACATTTGTTTGTTTGGGAACACCCCCCGTATATGTATGGGCCCATATTTATAAGGCATTTGGTGGCTATAAATGGAAACTTAATGTAATGTTCTGTCCCGGAGTAGTTTTCTCACTATTCTTTGTATTGAATATATTGTTGTGGTCAAAGGGCAGTTAAACCGCCATTTTGATAAGACTTCAAATATTTTTATTTTTAAAAAAATTTTCTAGGTATACTTTTTTCTTGATGATATTTTCAAGTGGGCAATTTAAAAGTCCGCATCTAAGTTTAGAGCAAATTGTAATGGATTTCACCCTAACTCTTATTCTGCATTCCCTTTTAACATTGTAACCTTAAATTGTTCACATAATAATAAATTTTATAATATTACATAGTAAGTTAAATAAACATGGTAATTTCATTCTAATAGAAGAATAATATTTTTTAGTTAGCAAGGTTAAAATTATTGTGCTCACCTTGGTAGTGGTATTATTGATGATCTTGTTTATTGTGACAGAAATATATTTCATAAGAATTGAGAGTAGGAACATATTTGTTGAGGAATACTTTTTCTGAAACCTGTTTTGTAATCTTTTTTCGTTTAGGGGTTTTTCCTTTTTGTTATAAAAGTTTTAGGGGTTTTATCTGTCAATTTTAAAATTAAAAACCATTATTTAAGGCTTAACTCATTTCTGGGGTTTTTTCATTGTTTTAGTGAATTTCAATTAATTTAGTATTTTTTCATTTAATGCTAATTTCAATACAAAAAACTATTTCATTAAATTATTATAAATATATTTAATTTATTCAAACAATTCCTTAACATTAATAGATGATTTAATCTTGGTCCTTTGTTCGGTAAACTTTTTCAAATGATTTGCTTTTTCTTCAACTTAAATATCCTCAGTATTGAAGAGACTGTTTTGTCTCAAACTTATCATTTGAGTTAAATTTAAAAATAAATATAAAAACTTTTGTAACTCATTCTCACCATTTAGAAATCATGTAATACTGTCCAAGTTTATAGGGATGGCTCATTCCATTCAGGGTAAACTTCTTCACAATTAAAAGGTTAGGGAAATAAAACTTCTTTTAAAGTTAAAACTTTTATTATTAAAAATAAATAAAATATTATTTTAATGAATATTTTTTAGTTAATTTTAAAATGAATTTAAATCAAAGTTTTAGTTATTATTTTATAAAATAATATATTCTATAAAAAATTGAGATCACTATTTGATTGACCAAGATTATTTTAATTATTCTCTCCTTTTATTGTATAAAACTTTTATTAATAAATAAATATTAATTCAAATATTTTTTAAAAATTGATTATTTATTTAAATGTGTTTTGAAAAACAAAACTAAAAAATAAAATCAATTTTAATAAAAATTCTTTAATTAATTTAATGAAAATAAATGATCGAAAAAATTGATAAAAATTAACAAAAAAAGTGTTCAATCGATTCGATTCATACCTAAAAAATAGATATAAAAGTCTTCGGATTAAAAAATCACTGAATAAATGTGTGGTTTCACTGATGGGCACAGAATCGGACACTCATTAAAAGTTAATATCACTTTAAGTCCATTGAATTTCTTCAAAGTTTTCTGTATTTTTGTTTAATTCACTTCATATTTGTTGTAATACATGTGAAACAGAGAACAGACTCATTGAGACAACACTTTCTGTGGACACACCGTCTCAGAGAACAATCCTTTCCTTTTGTGTCAAACTTTCATCGAAAGGATTAAAATAGCTAGAGCCAAAATAAGCTAACATAGTGTACTTGAACTTTGTTCACCCATAGTGAATACATGAATGACTTAAGGAAGGATTTTTCGGGAGTAAAATCCCATAAAACCGGTCGGGAATCGGGAGTATAAAAATGCGAAAATCGGGAATGAAATCGGGAATATAAAAACAATATTTTTAATTAATTTAATTAACGATTGACCAAAATATGCATAAAATCAATGTTAAATGTCATAAAAATGATTTAATTTGATTCTAATTTTATGTTTATTGAAGAAATTTTTCATATAATTTTGAGATTTGGAAAAAAATTCACTCATATCTTCTAAAAACATAATTTTTATTTAAAATTTTGATGAATTTAAGTCTAAAATTTATTTTAAAAATATGTATTTTTGTTTAGCTAAAAATCTGTGAAATTTTGAAGGTGTACTAATTTTATTTCATATTTATGTGGAAGAATTTTTTTCCAGATGGAATGGAATATTGAAAAAATCTTATTAAAAATTCCTGGTTCAATGTTCTCATATATTTAACTCTGACCTCTATCTATTAAAATGATCTTATTTTGAGAATAAGAATGCTGGGCGTATAATAGAATCTTGAATTTTAACCAAATGCTTACAAATTAGTATTTTTAAATTTTACAACTTATAATTTAATACAAATTTTAATTAAATTATTAAGGTTTTGGCAGAAATTTGACTAAATTTGCAAAATCGGGAATTTCGCATGGAAAGACTGATCAAACTTCGAGAAAAATATGGAATAAATTTTATTCCAAAAACAGATATTCCAATCAAGAGTCCTGTCATAGCAATTATGGATTTTTGTATTTTTGGTTTATTAAAACAATCGCTTTATAAACATCAACCAAAGACTTGACAGAGTTCTGGAAAGTTACAAAACGAGAGTGGCGCAAACTAATGTTGGCTAAAATTCGCCAAGCATTGATGGCCTGGAAATATCGATGTCGTTTAGTAGCTAAAAGATCAGGTAATCACATAGAAAATGTAAACCATTCAAAAAAGTGTATTTATAATGAATTAATTCAATAAAACTCTTCATTTTGAATCCGCACCTTCTGTAACTAAATATTTTATTGACTATTTGTAGGATTCTAACTAAAAAACTTAGTAAATTTTTTACTGTAATCAATTGTGATCTAAAACTGATAGAAATATACTAAAATAATTATGCTTGTAATATTTTTATCAATTACATGTTAATTTTGATCTAATTATAAGATCCATAAATGGTCTCATGATCCAAGAAATTTTTTTTCAAATACTCCTCATTTAACATAGGCACTATTTTAACCACTTTTTTAACGATGTTTCAATTTAAAATTAAATTAAAGTAAAAAAATATAAAAAGCACAATTGATTATTATTAGAACCTTTTTAAATTTCTAATCTAAAAAGAGATTAACAAAAAAATTATTTTAATAACCTTAGAGTCAAAATGTTCTTGTTAATGAAACAATTTATTTATGCTTCTGTATAAGAATTGTAACGGGATCAGATGTTACCTTGGTCAATCTGACCTTCGTTACTGTTGATCAGTGAGTAGTGGCCTCTCCAGATGAGTAAACCAAAGACCTTGGTACGTTCTGTCTATAACCAAATGGTCTCCGCCTCGCAATATTTTGATTAAAAAGTCGTTTGTCTTGAGTTTGAGTTGACTTCACTATTGGTTGATGTGATCCTAACCTTTAGAACAATTTCTTTAGGTCACTTCCGATGGTCTCCGACGGTAAATGCGGTCTTAAACTAAAGGCCGACTTATTGTCTGCACTTAAGACACCGAGAAGTCGTTATTCAGGTCCTGAACATCACATAAACACAATAAATGAGACTCTTATTTCAAAACAAACGATTTTTTTATTAATACAAAAATTACAGAAAACGTGTTCACTCACTGATAGTTAAACCAAAGACTAACTAATAATAATAATACATTCAATTTTTACTCAATTATGAGTCTCAGAAATGAATGACAGTTGTAACCAAAGTTTATAAATAATTCCAGAAATTAATATAAGTTTAGAAATTGACATAAGTTTATTAATGAATATAAGTTTAGTCATATAAATGAGTGATAAGGGGGAGAAACCTTTTGACCCCTTACAATAACTAAATATTTGGTCTTCTAAATGGCGGCTATTTCTTAATTTAAGAAAGTGAGCTTATTGCATGCAACATATGTAGTGTTCAAATCTAACTTTGACAACTTAACAAGCTATATTTTTTAAACTATTTATTGAAATGTAACCAAATTTTGCCTGCACATATATTGACTCCCCCCATTTTTAAAAGTAAAGTTAGTTTTTTAAATATTATTGTTAGGGGGTTCAAAAAGTTTTAAAACTACATTTTTTGTAATTTTTTAAAATTGCCTTGATCAATTTTAATTTTGTAAATAGCATATGATAGAGTTTCTTAATACCTTTAAAATGATGCCAAGATAATTAAAT
>JAQFZM010003267.1:0-11429 GCA_034695785.1 Galumna obvia
TAATCCAACATTGAATAAATTTAACTAATTAATATATTTTTTAAAGTAATAGTTTCATAAATTAAAACTAAATACTGCATGGTAAAGTGAATAATAAAAATTAATTCTAGAAAAATATGACTTCTATGAAATAAATATTGTATCATGAAATTAGAATG
Source organism: Galumna obvia (assembly GCA_034695785.1). Classification (NCBI taxonomy): domain Eukaryota; kingdom Metazoa; phylum Arthropoda; class Arachnida; order Sarcoptiformes; family Galumnidae; genus Galumna; species Galumna obvia. The sequence goes on from JAQFZM010003267.1 coordinate 159, forward strand.
ATTATTATTTAAAAAATAATGTTAGATTATGCTTAAACTTTAAATAAATTGATAATATAATTAAAATAAAACAGTCAATACTGCATCCCATAATGAATTTTATGTTTAAGTGTTTATAATAAATAATAAATAGTGTAAGCATTACAGTTTTAAATGACAATATTATTAAGTAAAATATATTTTATTTATACAAATATTATTCAAATTTTTTGTTAATATTGTCAATACAAAAAAAATATTAAAAATAAATAATAAATTTAAAATAATTAATTTAATGATTTTCTTTTCAGATAAAGAGTGAAGAATTCAGATGAAAATTAAGCTTTATAGAGAAAGGATTTTTTCCATATGAGATAAAGTATTATGTGATATACAGTTATTAAAAAAACATCGCGATCTAAGCCCTATTTTGTGTATTCAAGTTTATCTAGGTTAAATTTGGAATTTTCAAGTGAAATTTTTAAAATTTATTAAGTGATTTTTCTTCTCTACAAAAATATCAAAAGTTTGAAAATCACCTTGCTATTATTTTAAATTTGTTGATTTTTGTAAAGTTAGCCAGAAAAACAGTTTCAAAAATTAATTCAAATCTAAAACAATCAATTTATCTTTGTCGTACCCAAAAGAAGAATTAATAATAAATTTTTGCAAATAAATAACTAAATTAAAAACATTTATATAATCTGATATAAATATTCTAAAGTGATAAATAATTTAAAAAAGTATTATAAGCCATTATTTATTAGTTATTTAATAATTTTGATCTAAATTAATATATGAAAAAATCGTTTTATATTAATTTTAAGTATTATTTCGTATAATAAATAATTGGGGGATTTTGTTTTGCATTAATGCAACAATTTTTGAAGCAAAACCTATAATCACTATATTTACGGACATTTATTTTAATAATTTATCTCTAAAGTAATTTAAGCATTTTATATCTCAATTCTTTTAAGATCAGATTTTATGTAGAGATATGTAATCAATTAGAATCTTTATATTTCCCAAAGCCTGTATATAATATGTTTCATAAATGCTTATATCAGGGATGGCCAAAGACCTCGACTCAATGGGGAGTTGTAGGGGGGTATTTTGGGAAAATCCATGAGTAGATAACAACCCATTATAAGACAAAATTGACCTTGGCATTGGATAGATAAGTAATATGTAAACAAACTTGACCTTGACTTCTAATCATTGTAAACAAAACGGCATAAAAGTAAACAAAAAACGTAGTTCCGACGTCATGCATGCTATGCGGTTTTGTTTACAATGATTAGAGGCCAAGGTCAAGTTTGTTTACATATTACTTATCTATCCAATGCCAAGGTCAATTTTATCTTATAATAAGATGAGTTAATAAATTTTATGATTAGAGTTCAAAGTTATCTGGTTTAAAAAGCAATTACGCTTGTTAAAAATACAAAGGATTATTTAAGCTTATTGTTATTGTTTATAGTAAAGACTAATTTTATCTTAAATTAAAATAATTGAGAATTAACATAGCAAATAAAATTAAAATTATAGTAGTGAAGGATGTTATGAGAAAGAACCAATAAGAAAAGTCAGAATCGTTATTTAGAGATAAGATTTAGTATAAAAGGGAGAATTATTTCGTTAACATCATTTTTAGATTTCTTTATCTACCAAATTAGCGTGTCATTTAAATTATAGTCAATTACAAAATGGAATCAAATGGTTATACATCTAAAATTGCTCTAAAAGAAAAATCCAAATGTAGAACAATTTGGACAACTCGATATCAAGAAACTTTTGGTAGGGACGAAAAGTTTTTAAAGATGGTTCGCGTTACTCATCCTAAGGGGAGACCAGATTTTCTTCTTGTTGACATAAGGTTATATGCTATTGATGGAAGAGCAACCAAATTTGGTATATGTCTTACACCATTCGAATTCAATTTCTTCATTAAAGCTATGTTATTAGCTAGTAAAGTACCTCAACATTTAGAAAATAAGAATGGGGGAAGGATATTAATTCTTCAACCTAACCTAAGAAATGCATCACTAATCCCCGGGGTCACTATTACTCAAATGGTTAACAATAAAGAAAAGAAATTAATATTACCTGAGGAAGAATGTTTAAAATTAATTGACTTATTTCCCATACTCTCATTATACACATGTCCTTTAAACCCTGAAATTCAAACTTCAAATTTAACAGAGAACTTCAAAGTAGATGAAGAGTCTCCCGATAATGAATCGGAAGATTCCTGCAATTAACACTGGTGAATTACCGCATAAACGCTTAGGTTATTTGATGTAAAAATTGCTTGATCTAATATTTTTTATTATATTATTAATTCACACTTTATAAATTTTATTCTATATTAAAATATTTCAAAACATTTATCTAATTAATTTAACTGTTTTGAGTATTTTTATTTTTATTATAAAGCTTTCAAGAGGCTTTTATTGAATAGGCGTTTTCATGTAATAATATACACTAAATTATAAAATTTCATAGAAATTATCTTTGTAGAATTTGAATAAGATCAATTAGAATTTTCAAAAATTTGAGAATAACAAATTTATTATAAAAATTTAAAGCAATTATTAAAAAATTATATTTTCAAATTCATCAAAAAATCGAATTAAATATAAAGTTTATTAATTATCATAGGTTATATAAAAATCATCTCGCTAGGTTAAATAATAAAATAAAATTAAAAAAAATTATTATAATATTATGTTTATAAAATTTTATTAATAATTCAAGCTACAGTAGTATACTCGAGTGCAAAGCCTCCACTGCGGTTTGAATTCAATTGACTTTTAGCTATAAAATCTCTTTTAAGCAGGATTAAAATTATTTTTAACTTCAGTTTTGGTATTTTTTTTATATATATATTTTACTTTAAGTATATAGTATAAATTATAACAATTTATATAGTGAAAATAATTAGATTTTCTTAATTTAAAATTAAATTTTATAAAATAAGTTAAATTTAATAACTCAAAATAAACATTCTATAAATTTGGTTTATATATCATTTTAATCTACATTTAAAATAAGCGAAATCTGTTTTGAGGTTTTCGATTATTTCAATCAATAACAAAATAATTAATAAAAATTAATTTGAAATTTTCCTGAGTATTTTGAAAATAATCAACCATGTTTTATCTAGATTTAGATTTTAAATTAAGATCATCAAACTCTATAAGGTTTATGAAAATAAGCCAGATACACTGATGGATTTTAAAAAATATAAATTATTTCATGAGTTTGTTTAAATTTGATATACTTGATAAATTTTAAAATTCTCGATTTTTCTTGATTATTTGTCATTGATTGAAAAGTCGCAAAATCCAGAAACAGGTATCCACTTATATCAAATGTGGAATAAAATGAGTGGTGAAATAGTTTATAGCTTGTTTATTTTTTAATTATTTAAGTTGATCTATTTTATGCAATTTCATCAAAAATAATCAGGAAAATATATATACGATAAGCAAAACCAAAGCTGCAGTTAAAGTAATTTTTATCTAACTGGGGAGAGATCTTATAGCTAAAAATTAATTGCAGTTTGGATTTGCACTCGAGTGTATATAGTATTTATAATCGATAAAAACATAGTTAAATCCTACTCTAATTCGACTTACTAACTTAACAAGGTTATATTTGGAATTTTTACTTAACTTTCAATAATTATCCTAGCTTAGAAAGTTTATAATAATTCTAAAATCGCAGTGCTATTTTTATATTTATTGAATTTTGTAAGGTTAGTCAAAATTAATAAAAATTCCTTGAATTACCTCAACTTTTCTGAAAGGTTTGAGATTTCTAAAAAATTCCAAATAATCTTATATAGAATTTAAAATAAAACAATATTTGAATTTTTATTTTAAATAATCTCTATTATAATGATGACTTAAAAATTAACAATTTCTATGCCCTAAAAATCAGTCATGAGAAGAAGGAATAAAAGAATTTAATTTTGTATAATGGAAAATAAACTAGATCAAATTAACTAAATATAACTTTAAGGGATTTTGGAAATAGGTTTCTTCTTAATAAATATAAATTACTAGGTAAAGTTAACTAAATATTATAAAATTAAAATAGCTATTTTCAAATATTTCAGACCTATCTGATTTTAATTCTGTAAAGTGAATTTCATAAATATAATATAGCGATTAAATTTATAAAAATTATATAGTATATAATATTTCTAATAGATTGACTAAATTTTTAAGGTTAGATATAATATTAGTTATAATGATATATTTATTTACTAACTTTAACCTAAAATTTAGTAGTGAGGAGGTTTATTTTTAAAAAAGATTTGAATAGGGAGTTAATATGTTTTAAATTACCACTAAATAGAAGCCGATAAAGTAGAATGGTCGATATTAAAATTTAAAAGTTATCATGATATTCATTTTGATACATAGAACTAAAATATGAAAAATTTATCCGAATGGTCACCTCCTGAATATTTAGTCTTAAAGTTCGGTTGTATAAAAAGTATTTGGGAATAAGATATGAATGAATTCTAGTAAATTTTAAACTATGAATAAAATGAATAAGTTTGTCATATTAATATAAGCTTAAATTTAAAACTTGTTACTCATACATTATAGAGAATTTTACTAACATTACTCATTTACTCATTCATTCATTCATATCTGATTCACAAATACTTTGTATATAACTGAACTTTAAGATCGATATTCGGTGAAAGTGTGACCATTCGGATAATTTTTACATATTTTAGTTCTATGTACCAAAGATGAATATCATGATAACTTTAAATTTTTAATATCGAGGATTCTACTTTTTCGACTTCTATTAAGACAATTAATGTCAACGATGAAAAAATGAACTTGAAACGTATGAAAATCATTTGCATCAATTGTATATGAAGCATATTTACTCTCAAAAATGTTTTCCTTTGTTTAACAGTTATTTTAAGTAAAATTATTAACATTTAAAACTAATGAAATAAAATAGTCAATTTTAAATTAAACAATTTTATTCTATTTAAAATTATAAAGAAATTTGATTTGTTAAATCATATTAATTTAAATTATATAATATATATGATTATAATAGAATTATATAAATAATTTTAATTTTAATTTATATAACTGGGAGCGTTAATTCCAAAATTCACATTAGTAACGCTTTTAGTTTAATTTCAGGGTATTAGTCCCTCGAAATCAATTGAGTAAATATATTTTATAAATATTAATGCTTATTAAACAATTATATTTTAATTTTTTTATTTGAGATAGCAAAACATTTTGCTCCTCTCTCGGAAAATTTGTTATCAACTGTATTCCTCAAGCTAATAACATAGCCAATTCGTCCTATATTGGTACCTTCAATATTGAAAAGGTTGAGGAATATATTGATAACCACTTTAATAATTTGGTCGAAATCGATTTTTTCAAAGCTCAACGTTTTAGTGATGTAATTATTCGTAATAATAATTTCGTAATAGTATTTGCCTTCATCATCATGTTCCAATAAAGGCGTTGAAAAAGTTTTTCTTATTAATCGATCAATTTGAGGAGACACACATCCATTTCGAAAGTTGTCCATTTCCTCGTCATCAATCTTCAGTTGTAAAAAACTTATAAATACACCAAAGTCTTCAAAATTCATATGTTGAGCGGAAAGATTTCTTTTTGTCGATTGCATTATAAATTTTGATAACTTATTTACTGAAAATATATTTAGTATTTAAAATTATTTTGAGGAGCAGTCAAAAAAATCGCCTTATATATGTTAAAATAAAATAAATAATTTTAGGTTAATATACTTTAATCTGAAATTTCAGATTAAATTTTTTGATTATATTATCATTAAAAATCCGATAAAAGTTGCTGATTTTTGAATAATTATTTCCAAAAATTTCCTTGTTACATCTATATAATTTAAAATGACGCTATTCTTGTAAAAAATAAAAATAAAAATTTAAGAAGTTTTAAAAATATTTGAATATTATTTATAATTGTTATAATATATAAAGTAACTCAAAATAAATAACATCTAATGATATAACTAAAATACAAACTTCATTAGGCTATTTTAAAAATAATGAAATAATTACGAAATAGAATTTATTTATTATACAGTTCAAAAACCTTCTTTGAAAATGTAATTATTTCGAAATAAAATGATTTATTTATTTATTATATAAACAAAAAACTTTCATTTGAGAATAACGAAATATTTTCGAAATAAGAGATTATTTAAAAGGTCAAAAACTTTATAACAGCTGTAAGGTTAATAAATTTATACTAATCTTTAAGGAATATAATTGGCTATTTTCATAAAGTATTTACATTAATAATAATATAAAATCTTACGAAATTTTTACTTGCTCATTATTCCATTTCTTGTCGATCAAAAAATTCTTCATAATCAAATTATAAATTGAAATTTGTGGTGTAATTTTTTTATATCAAATTACGGTAAATTTTCTATTATAATAATTTAATAATAAATATTCATCATTTTATTTAGACAATGGCCTTCAAGACTATAGCTCATTTCATAATTGGAGAGAACGATTACTTTAACAAAACTTTGGAAATTATACAATTTCAAAACGCTAATCTATTTCCTTCAATTTATATCAATATACGTTCCTTCAAAAATGGGAAAGCCACAACTAATGGTGTCTGTCTCCAAAAGATGGAATTTAAAGAAATCCTGCCATATTTGGAAAGGAGAGAACTAATATTGACTAAAAATCAAAGATTAGTCAATTTTAGTAAAATTGATGGAAATCTCTACCTACTCACCTTAATTAAACCCAATATGGATGGCCAATTTTGTATTTTAACTGATGAAGAAATCAGTAAAATTGCTATGCATAAAGACGAGATTTTAAAATATTGTATATAAACCGAATTTTTAAATCTCTATAGAAAACATATACAGTCGAGGAAAAAACTATGTAAGGTCACTTAAACTTCGATAGTTTTTGAATGTATCAATCGATTTTGAAATGGTTTTCACTTATTTTATCTAGAATGATTAGAATTTCGAAAATATTAATTAAAATTTGTTTTGTACTAGGATAAAATATTTTTAAATTGAAATAAAAATTATCTGCCATTTTAATGAATTATTAGGCTAATTTCATAGCATGTTTTATATGATTCTAATACAGAACAAATACCTGTTTAAATTGATACTAGGATTGTTGAAATCGGCTAACAAATAAAAGAGAAAGGCTTGTTGGAGTGATACATTTAAGATCAAAAAGGCAAATTGACTATTGATATAGAAATCTGTAATAGTTAATAGCTGAAATATTTTGTGATTTTTCAATAAAATAAATTCAACCAAGCAACTTTGTTGCTGGACACTATTTGCTTAAATGACAAACAAAGATGCAAAAGGCCAACATATTTGACCAATATTTTTGAATTTTTCAAATTTATGAAACTTTCAAGTGAAAAATAATTTTAACTTTACTCAAATATATTGTAATTAAAATTTTATAAGTAATAATTATTCTAGATTATTTTAGCGAAAACTGCTTGAAAATCCATTGAGCCATTCAAAAATTTCAGAAGTTTAATCGACCTTACATAGTTTTTCCTCTACCGTATATATTATTAAATATATAAATATACTATATTAAAATTATAATTTAAATTAAACCTTTGCAAAATGTAATAAACAAGTTTATATATTATGTTATATTAATTATTAAAACATATTCATAATATATTTAAAGTTTATCATTTAAATAATTATTCTCATTCTAATATTTAAAATTAAAAATCATGAAAAGTGAAAATTATTGATTACATAAATTAGCTTTAAGAAAACTGTGCTGAGAGTGTTGTGAGAAAGATGAATAGATTTAGCAGAATTTATATGGACCTTACCTTAAATTATTTTTCTCACTAAAACCAATAATACAATCAAAATACAGAATGTGATACAATCATTGATTTTCTATTCTTTTAAATTTAATAAATATTACCCTCATTACATAAAATATGAGATAATTTATTAACCATTTCAATCTTTTACATAATAAATAAACTTTTTATATAATTACTAATACGAATGATTCATAAAATTTAAACATAAGATTTACCATTATTATAATAACTTAATTAACTAAGCATGCAGTTATAACATAAACCACCCTAAGTCACATAAACCTTTATAGTTTATGAATAAATTAAGATACCTTAAAACAACTTTCAATAAATTGTTTTTAATATTTAGAATTTATGAAAAGTCAATGAATATATCTTGATGAAATTATTTGGTGTTGGTGCTAATAAAACAACCCTTTATTCAATTAATAGATAAATTTTTATATTTGCTTAAATATTTTATGTATTTCTGATAGAGGAAAAGACGTTGTTTAAAATAAAATCATAATCATTATAATGATATAAAAACAAAAGAGTATTATAATTTTGAAGGTGGTTTTAAAATAATTAGCAAATTCCCTAATAACATCTATCCCATATCTATTTCATATCTATAACATAATATAAATCAATATTAAATTAATATTTAAATTTTTTAATTTGCACCAACTTTTAACACTCCAATAATAATTCAAATAAACTAACTATAATAACAAAATCTTTCATAAATTGACAATTTTGATTTATTAAATAAATATAAATCTAAAACTTATTTTAAGCTCAGTTTTTAAAATCGAATTTTTTAACATTAATCATTTATAAATTTATTTGAATTATAGCAGTTATTGTTTCGAATGAATATATTTAACTAAAATTTAAGAAATTGAGAAAAACTATCAAAACTAGCAAGAATAAAACTCGTAACTATTTATTATAATATTCACTAACAATTTATATATTTTGACATCGAATATAATCATGTCTAAAAACATACTTTTGTTATATCAATTATTGCTAAATAATAGTTTTTATTAAAAATAATTTATTAAATTTTACTAATTCAAATATGAATCGATTTCTAGAAGTTTTTATGCATTCAAATTATGGTTTTAGTCTCTGATTAATAAATAAAATACGAAAATTCAATTGAAAATTTCAGTTTTTTGTTATATACAGTTGGATAAATAACTATTAGAACATGCTAATCCTAAATAATTTTGAATAACTTAACATATTTTCATTCAGTTTTCAATAAAATAATCTAGAATAATTGCACATTATAAAAACTAATAATAAGAAAATTGTATCAAAATTAAGGTGCTTTTATTTAGGAATGTCTAAATTTTGAAAATTTAATTTAATTTCATATAAAATTTACATATTTGATCCTCACCAGTTACTTTATTTTTGGATTGATCAAAAAGTTGTTCTATATAATATATTCTATTGAAATATTTCAAAATATTTAAATTATCTACTAGTGTAATTTATATTAGGGTGCTCTATATGGTCTTATGTTCAAAACCTTATATTTTGAATTAGCATAACTTCTTTATTTATTAGCAGATTTTTGATGATCTTGGTTTATTAAACACCTTTTCCTTTTTATCGTAAATTCATAAATTATTTGATTGAATATAACTTTTTTATTAATCATTTAAATATTATTGATAAAATTATTAGTTTTTGAGGTCAGGTTTAATAAAAATATATCTAACTTAGTACAAATTATTTCAAACTTATTCGCAATAACATGCATTTATTCTAGATCATTTTAATAATTCCCCATTGAAAATCCGTTAAATCATTCAAAATAATCACGTATAAGCTATAATAGTTATTTCCTCGGATTCTATATTGAATATATACTTTGACTGACAACAAATAAACTCGTATATAAAATACCATTCAATTAATTAAAATATTTTCAAATATTTAATTTTTTCTAGAAATTGATTTATCAGAAAATACTGCATTTAATATCAAACTTTTGTTAGAACACAATTTTAACGTGCTAATCCCTAAACTTAAATACTTTGAATTTATTGATGCGAATGAAAATTAATATACAGTTGTTTTCAGTTGCAATAAGCAGAACCTCAATTGAAATAAACAGCTGATTATGAGAGAAATAAAAGTAAGCCGCTTATTTCAATTGCGGTTCTTTTTATTACAACTGTAAACATCTGTATAACAGTTTTTATTCACATCAATAAATTCAAAGTATTTAAGTTTAAAACTAATGTTATCATGTTCAAATTTTGTTAAATGTTTTTATCAAATGAGATAAAAATTTATCATTTTATTGCTTTTAACATCAATTTTATCTGATTTAACTGATAATTTTTATATTAAACAATTATATTGAAGATAAGCTTTCAAAAAAAGATCAAGATCGTTTAAATAAATTAATGCGGATGAAATTGGGGTTACCTAATAGATAAATATCTTAAATATTATTTATTAAAATAAAATTTAAGAAATTAAAAAATTTAATTTTTTCTATACTACAGTAAAAGCTGTCTGTTATGAATGAGCAGATGCCAGAGAAAATTGTCCATAACACACAGTGTTCATAGCAGGTAAAAATTATAATTTTTATTTATTTTATTATTATACAAAATAATCGGTTAATATCAGTCAATATTGATATACAGTCAGGGCCCGATTTAGGTCAACTGAAGGGGCACTAAAAATCGTTGACTAAAATCGAATTTGACTTAAATAAAGTCAACTAAAAAATATTGAATAAATAGAAATCTTTATTGGAAAATAGGTTTTAAGCAAAAAATCAGTGGTTTTTAGTTATTTCACAGCTTTTTTTTAATCTAATGATTAAAATATCCATTTGAACACTCAAATAAATTATAGTTATATTTATCTTCCAATTCTTAAGCTTTTAATTGTTAATTTGTTGTTCATTAAACCTTCATTTTCCGCTTTTTTATAAATTATCTCAACTTTTCTTTGATTTTCGGGTATTTTGTTTTCATAAGACTCATAAAATATTTTGAAGCTGTGTTACAAAAAGCACTAATTATTTTTCCCGGTTATAACACTACTTGTATGCATTGAAAACAGTTATTCCCCTTTATTTTTAGTGATCAAAGATCTGTTTTTTTGTCCATTATATATACAATGACTGATTAACTAATAAACATAGTCAAATTTAATTATTTGCTGATATTTTTGACTTCATTTTGAAAAAAATTAGTTTAAACATTGATTGTATAATTGATTTTTGAAAAAATTTGACTAAAATTGAGTAAAAATTACAGTTTTTATGATAATATATATGGACTAAATCGAATTTTGAATAAAAGCGAATTGACTTAAATAGAGTACTCATAACATTATAGCATTCATAGGAGAGGTTCGGGCTTTAAAACCCTTTGAC